>MU130828.1:0-92953 GCA_015039435.1 Imleria badia
AGGAAACGTAAGCGAATGTCCAAGAACTCTCATACTTTTTGAGTTGGGACTCCTCCAAGGAAAGCTATAGAAAAAGCTCAGCAATAGTCATCTGCGGTGCAGACATCCCCTACTAATCATATTCAAGCTAAATGTTCACATTGAGTAGCGTCACAAATTAGAGATCGCTTATAAACTCACATGGCAAGTGCATCACCGATGTAACGAATCTGGAACGTGGCATAAATTCCTCCAACGGATATAAACGCAAGGTGAATCGACATACCAGTATATAATTAATATTTCCGAAACAGAAGCGATGATTCTATCAGAAGAGAGATTGTATTGTTGTGACACCGATAAGAGTGCCGAACGTGGAAGCTTACCCAGACATGGTTGACCTAATTAATCGGACGGTCAATCTGTACGAGATAGCCACAACACAGATGCTTACCTCTTGATCGAACATGATGACTGTGGCATTCGATAAATGACAATAACGAGGTCACGGTGAATATGGTACTCACTATGATCATACAAAACAACAACAGAGCTGATCGCTGTGAAGCAATCCTCATGAACGACATGCGGTGTGATGGAAAATTAAGAGACCGACTTTGGCATGTCCGGGTGACATTGAGAAAAAGTGCAGTCCAGCGATATACAGCTGAAAAGACGCCTTGTATATACATGGATACGACGGCCGATACGAACGCGGCAGCCTGAGGAAACAGATTCCACAGCTCGCCCTTTTATAACATGGGCTCTGCAACAAGTCGGCAGTGTCAATTAGACGATGCCGCATTCTTCGCTCATGCCGCTCAGGCTAACTTACGAGCATGGGGTGGCGCATTATTTCAACACGCTGTAAGAAAGCAAGTTTGAGGCCCGGAAGGACCTGCATACCATGTTGGGTATAATTGAAAACATGAGTCTAGGTGAAAATACAACTTAGATGGACGGCTACTCAATAAATGTTCATCGCGCGGCCCGATGCCAGAGGGAAAATGTCCGACTTGACATGTACGTGAACAACGCAACCGCAGACGCAGATTCACCGATGCTTTTAAGGTTGGCTGTGTGTGTTGCTCATCAGTACTCGGTGATATGTAGCATCCACCTTAACATGACCCGAGCTCGGTACTAGTCTGATGACCATGTTATTCTAGGCAAGACGCTGATAGATGTATCTTGGACGAGTCATGCGGTGGCCTGGAGGAGTGCAACGCACGCATAAACCTGCAGAAGTGCGTACTAGTATACTAGAACCCATTGTTTGCGGTTTGTTTGTGGTGATCACTTGAGCCTGCCCAAGTCTTGATGTTGAGGGCCGTCGTTCAATTGGCTCGGTGACGGCTCGTATGATGACACCATGCGGAGTTGGTGCCGTGGTACATCGGCACCGACGCTAGCGCCAAGCCACTGTCAGCACCTCCGGTGAAGCCGTACCGCGCGCCAAGTCTCCATTCCTTATGATTGAAGCTGAAGACGAGAAGTTTTAGTTCAATGAACAAGTTATAAGGCGGCTGTGCAACCTTCGCAGTCGGAATTGATCATTGCCGCACAGCATGACAAACTTTTTGACTACGCAACGACTGTGAACCAGACCATGGTGACGAGCCCGCTCGGACAAGGTTGAATGATAACTCAAGTCTGCGGGCGTCAAGATCGCTCACAACTTATTAACGGATACCCTCAAGTTTTATAAAAATGGTAGGCCATGTCCAAGATCGTTCGGATATGAGGAGAAAGCAGTGTTGGAACTTCGTCGAATTTCACACGATTTCCGGTCTGACCTGCGTCCACTGACCGGCAGAACACTGGTTACTGTGGCATGCGTCGATAGCGCTCCTGGGGCTCAACGTCAGGACATCTCTCGATTCGTTCTGGACGTCCGCATACTCGTGCGCGACGGTCACACACGATTAGCCATCGTGCCCGCTGTTTCGACCTGTGGTCGTCCTGGCCGAGTGCTGAGCACTCAATAGCACAGGTGGGCCTTGAAGCTACCCACAGTGTATGTCTTTGTCGTCCATTGGGCTCCCACAGGTTCGAGATGTACATATCCATAAATTATTCAAGACATGGTTACTCCTCCATCCACGGCAATCTAGGGCGGCGTTCATTTAGCATACCGCCATTCAACCAGGCAGAAAAATGGGAATGTTGAACTTACACATTGCCCTGCACGAGTCAGCGTCAGAATACTCACGATCACTGTATCGAACGATGTACGTGCCAGTTATAAAGTGTGCTTCCTTCGAGGCCAGGTAGCTGACGAGACTTGCAACATCTTCCGGCTGTCCATCAACCTTGATGGGTCTCCTAGAGATGTGCTTTCGGAGACATGAGTATTGAGTCACTGTTGTAATGAGTGAGAGACGAGGCGGCTTACACTCGTGACCCAGTTGACGGATTCTTGATCCACATTCGCAACGGCGCTCAGCCCATCGATCGCTGTTTGAACTGAGCACAAAAACAACGATCAAATATGATGTTCAATGCTTACACATTTGGGTTTGGATGACACCGGGTGCGTAGGCATTCACGGTGATGCCGTATCGTCCAAGTTCCAGCGCTGTTCCGTCAGAAATCTGTTCGGGAGTGACACGACATGATCCTTACCCGCTGTCTGTGTGAGGCCTCTGACTGCCCAGTTGCTGGCGCAATAGGGTGCAGTCAATGGTAGTCCCTGTTTTCCCGCAATGGAGCTGGCACCAATTATCCGCCCACCGCGGCCTTGCTTGATCATCTGCTCCGCAGCATATTTGTAACACAAGAAAGGACCGCGCGCGTTAACCGCCATGACACGCTCCCAGGCATGTAATTCGGCTGTAGTACGCTGTCGTCTCAGTGCAAGCTACGAGAAAGCTAGGCATTGACCCACTCGATATCAAGGACGCCGCCATATTAACGACGCCAGCATTCGCAACCATCTGTCGAGGGATGTAGTTTGCGAACTCGAGTCCATGAAAAAGTACTCACGACGTCCAGACCGCCGAATCCTTTGACCACCTCCTGCACCATTTCATTCACTTCCTTTTCGGCAGTCACATCTGCGGGGACTAAAAGTGATTTTCGACCGATCTTCTCGACATCGTCGGCGACGGCACCCAGCTGTTCACGTTTGGAGGAGATGTCATTCAAAGCGATGTCGAAGCCATCCCTGGCCAGACGGAGGGCGATACTACGTCCAATACCCTGGGCGGATCCAGTGATGAGAGCGATCCCTTTGGTGATGGACATGACACTCAAAGTGTGGCCGAAAAAGAGCTGCGCTAAGGCGGTCCGTAACACGACCTTTTTATCTCTGCGACTGATGGTGTCTCCATGTAGTTGTTTATGAGCGCAAGAGAACGGCTGAGACTGCAAACAACGTGGGAACAAGGAGACCCGGTCATGTCTTGATACTAGATGACGATGAAACAAGGGAGATGACCAGCCCTTGTGATACTGTAGCTACTACCCCCGGTTCTCTCTTTTGTGATGCTTCGAAGCACGTAGATGCATGCTTGCAGTTTTGATAACAGAGTCGCAAGTTGTGTTGATAAGCTTTCGATCCTTGAACTCACGCAAGGTGCCGATGTTACCTTGCCAGACCTCCCCGGACCCCGGTACACCACCCAACCGATGAAGCAGGCGGGGTTGCCTCGAACAACAGTGCAGAGTCGAAGAAGTCACCTATTAAATGATTTCCCAAGTTCTAACCTTTCTCCGAGCCCCACTCTAACGGCCCTCGGGCTATGAATAGTGGCCGACCGTGAGATCACTGACCTACTTTAGACCCGCAGGGATCACGCGGCATACAAGATGTCGACCGGCGGGGATCACATTCTTCGAGAACTTCGTCCTGTCGAATCGCTGATCCCCGCTCTCGATGGGTCGCTCGAGTTATCAGAGAAGCAAATCAAGTTCCTCCTTCATGCGATCCGTGACGTGAACCCGGAAGCAAGCGATGCCGAGGTAGACGGGTCCTCGAGGTTCAGAGCAAGTACGTTGTCCCATTTATTATTACAATTTGCCGCGGGTGTCACTCGTCTAGATGGCTTCTCAGAGCATAGTGTGTCATAACAACACCCAGTGTAACGTTTTCGTCTAACATATACGATGCCATAGCCAAACCTACCTGTATCCATGCATCCGCGGATTTCATTATGTCGCTCTCTGCATGTCTGAACACGATGGATTCGCTCACGTCCTGAAAACAGGTCAAAGTGCCGGACAAGCCAATGCACCTTTGTTCCTCGACATTGGTTGTTGTAGTAAGCTGTCCTTGCATCCTGTTTGACCGACCGCCTATGTGACCCACTTGCGGACAGTGGGCACGGATTTGCGTCCCCTCGTCCAGGTCGGGTACCCTCCGCGTCCGTCATCGGGTGCGATATACGACGCGAATTTATCGACCTGGGTTACACTTTCTACAGCGACCACGACACGTTCCCGGCACCCTTCTTCGTTGGGGACGTGTTTGACATCCCGCTTCGTCTGTTCCCTCAAGCGGTGAACGACAAACGCACGCCGTTGAAGGACATCCGGAACCTCAATTACGTGTACGCGGGCTCACTCTTCCACCTCTTTGACGAGGGGACGCAAGAAGCGATCGCGCGGCGCCTTGCAACGCTGCTGGACGTAAGCAAAGGAAACGGTCCAGCGGTGCTCTTTGGTAGGCATGTTGCCAGTGCCCAGAAAGAGGAGGGCGTCATCGACGACGCAATGGGCCAGTACATCAAACAGCGCGTCTCTGGCGTTTTGTTCACAACTCACGAGTGGGTTATGAGTGCTAGGACACGGTATGCGCACTCGCCGGCCTCTTGGGGGAGCGGGCGCTGGGTGGAAATATCCGCGTGCGCGTGGATGCGGGATTCCCGCGTTTCGAGCAGACGAGGGAGTCGAAGCGGGGTTTGTGAAATCCGGGACGGGGTACGCAGATGATGTGGTGGAGCGTGTGGGTCGGTTAATCTTTTGTTTTACCCCCGGGAAAGTCTGCATGGATTCGGAATACGGAAGGTATCCCGTGCATTGACTC
Source organism: Imleria badia (assembly GCA_015039435.1). Lineage (NCBI taxonomy): Eukaryota > Fungi > Basidiomycota > Agaricomycetes > Boletales > Boletaceae > Imleria > Imleria badia. The sequence continues at coordinate 5,006 of MU130828.1, forward strand.
CCTTGGCAGAGTTCCGAATCATCCTAAAGTAGATGATCCTAGCTGTTTGCGGGATTGAAAGCGCAACTACTGTCCGTGGTTACGGATGTGAAGTATTGTCCGACTAGCCTGAGATTTGCTCTAGTTAAATTTCTCATCTTGAGCTGCGATGATACCCTGGACTGAATCCTTGCATTTGATGTACCAAGTTGCTATCTCTGCTGTAACAGCAGCCTGGGGGAAAACCGAAGTATTGGTAGATTTGATTCGTGTTCAAGTTCCCACTGAGGTCGGAAGTTGAACCCAGCCGACATGGTAGCCCGAGCGCGATGGTCTTGATCGCTGTCGACGAACTGAATACGAGTTGAAACTAAAGTAAGAATGTGTTCACGAACGAGCTCGTACCGGAAAGTAGCTCGATGACATTGCATTCACTTGTAGTACAGGAAGGTGACAAGGAGAGACAACTTGAATGAAAGTACAGAGGTGACTCGTGCTACGAACTACATAGTGGCTGGGCAGAGGGCACTACCGTGCGACATGACTCTGTAAAGTTAGGTCAGTAGGAGTCGAGACCACGGGGGGACATATCACATATCACTCACCATATTCATGTAACTGACGGCCATCAGAGTCCGGCATCCGCAGCAGTACATTTCCCACATCCATGGGAACGTGTTCGCGCTTCTGCTTCGAGAACGTCTAGCTGAAGGTCGGAGGTGGCTGATTCAGACATATCCTCTGAATATGCGTGATGTTTGAATTCAATAAGGTCGTCGAGATAACGGATATCAGGAACCAACGCATCAAATTTGCGGAGATTATCTTCATTCCAATGATGGATGTGGCCGAGGAGCTTCTGGAAGTGTTCAACTTCCTTGAGCTCCCACGCAGACGCCAACGCACGCAGGCGTCTTGTCTCTCGGCCTGCTTGCTTCATCAACATTGCCTCCTCGAGTGCATTGTCGGGAAGTTTAGTATCCTTGATGCCTGCTGCAAACAGGGTCCGTCCCTGTGATACTGTGAGTAGATATGTGATCCAGCAAGACACCGAACTGGACCTGTTCCATGTCTTGCACGGTGATGCCCGAGCCAGCCCCCCCCTCTGAGGCTCTTCTGTGCAAAACGCAACTCCAGGGCACATTGTAGATCAGGAACGGGATAAGGAATACGAGAAAATGGTGGGTCTTGCCCGGTTTGAGGAGAGGATGATAACCCTCTTGAGATTGTAGAAGGCAATGAAGAGTCTGTAGTAGTCGAGCTAGCGGTCGACGGAGGTGTGATAGAGCTGTGACCTGAGAGCGATTCTCGATTGTAATATGTGAAGGGCTCAACATGTGAGCCAATAGTTTCCACCATCGTAACGGCTGTGGTCACGGTGTGGTACGAAGGGAAAGGGATGGATGCGGAGTTTCAAGTAGTTTCAAGTGTCAGTTGTATACTCATGATCAGCGCAACACAAGTCCAATCGACTTGGTCGTAACTTACCAAGATAGCGCCGGTTCCATTTACGCGTCGCGGCTCGCTTATACACTCATCGTTCCGCGCGCCGCTTCGTCAGGTCAAGCCCGATGATCAACGCAGTTAGGTGGGGACAGTGAAGCGACAGCACAACGCGCGCGATTGCGCACGTTCTCGCCCTCACCCTCGCCCTTGCCAACCCTCGCCCACGCCTCGTCCTCACCCGCCTCGCCTACCTTTCCTCTACATTTACATGCGACGACGACGACGAGGTCGCGCCCCTAGGCTGCCCACCCTTCCTCCTCCCCTCCTCCTGTCGACGCACCCTCTCCCTCTCTCTCGTCCTCACTCACCTTTCATTTTCGCACTGACGGCGTACAGTTCGTGTCCTCTGGGGTGTGCAAAGTATTCCGGGTCTTGACAGGAAACCAAGGAGGCATGAACACCTTGGCGGCGCGTTGCTCGGGACGTCCAAGGAGTCCATGAGTCTCAAGTCGTTCGCCGGCAAAAAGGGCCAAAGGGACCCGAACAAGAGCAGATCATGTCTGGACTAAAGCCGGGCTGGATTAGCGAGCCGAACGCCGACATTTTAATATACACTGCCAATTCAGTTCGTCCTGTGCTTGCGCCAGCCAATCACCATTCCCAGGTAGACCTTCAGGGAATCATCAAGCGATAGATAACGTTACCCACCTGCTTTGTAGAGGGACCATCGCGTCATGACATTGACATGCGCCACACACACTTAGACCCTGCAAGTGGGGTACATAGCATGGGCGTAAGACTCAATTTCGCCTCGCTTCCTCAGCTCCAACCCCACTATCTGAGATCACCCACCGTCCATGGCTGACAGGTGAGTCTGTCTGGTTGCCGCATCTGTAAAGGCGCGGTGTGGACTCAGTTTCTTTGTCGACAGGATCCCCATGCATCTACATAAGGCTATCATGATGGGCCGTTCTCGAATTCACCAACAAGGCGTTGCCCCTGTTGCTGAGACAATCATAGCAGCTTTTCTCGCTTCATATCGCTTCCTCGTGAAAGCCATGTACCACAAAGCCACTCACCTCAAAGGTGTGCAATCAACATACCTATTCAACGCCGGGTGGCAGGAGAGCTTCCCAAGATTGGATGCCTCTCAAAGCAAGGAAGTAGATCGGGCGTGCATGTTCATTCGCGAGATCGGGGAGCAGATTATCGCCCCCCTTCTACGCAACATCGAAGCCGAGGAGCAAGGGCGCAGGCTTGTCAGCTTCGAGCGACGTTTCAAGGACACGAACCGGCTCAAACGCAAGGTTGCTGACCGGCTACGAACGGTACCGGGCCGTACGCCTGCCAAGGCGCTAGCTGCGATAGCCGATGCAGTGCGGTTCACGTTACAATACCAGGAGAGGGGCTATGTCACAGGGGTCCGGAAGGATATGGAGAGGCTCAGGGATCGGGGGTTGGTCCTTGTCGCGCTGCGCAATACGTGGTCCAACGACCAGTACAAGGGTATCAATACGCGGTGGCAAGAACCCACGTCGGGGCTCCTGTTCGAAGTTCAGTTCCATACGCAGGCCAGCTTCAGAGCGAGGGAATTGACACACGAGGCGTATGAACGCATACGTAGCGATACCATCGAGGGGACAGAGATGGCGATATTGCGTGCATTTCAGCGGCACGTCAATGCCATGGTCCCGATACCGCCAGGGGTAGTGGATATTGGGGAGTGCCAGTGATGACCTGCATGGAGATGTCGCCGGGTCGAGTGGCTGAATGAACGGATGAAAGTGCCATGGGCATATCATGCTGTACTATCACTTGTATGTTCACTTACCTCCTACTCATACTGCACTGTAAAGTATCATCGAGAGCAATCTGTACCATATGGACCTACCACTTGTTCCATCTGTGGGTGTGACCGGAACGAAAGACAGGGGTGAACATGGGAGGAGGGAATGCAGCGACGAAAAAGGAGATGGAGGGTCGGGCCTATATATATGCGCACAGATCGATGACGTCGATGAATCTCTTGCTGCATATGACGCCATACGAGAGGGAGTAACCAAGAAGTTCGGTCCGTAAATGGCAACACACACTTGATTCCATTAAGTACGACCAACTAGCTATACAGTAAGTATTTACACCCCCTCCGCAATCAGCCTCTCTGGGTTCTCCACCCAACCCCGCCACGTCTCCACAAACGCAGCCAACTCGGCCCCCTCGACGACCCGATGATCCGCACTCCAGCTCACGTCCACCTTGAGCCGTCGCTCCCCACGTCCGTGGGTCGTATCCCACACCCCGTCGCTCACATCCCACACCCACCGCGCCCGTCCAATCGCCACGATCGCAACTCCACCCCCAGGAACAAGCACAGGGCTCGCGTGCTCCCCTTGCCCGATCGCACCGACGTTGCTCACGCTGATCGTCCCGCCCCGTCGGGGCATCTCGCGCGGCGTCAGTCCACACGGGACTTGGCGTCCCAGATACGCAAGGTGCGCCACCCGCGAGGCGAGCCCGTGGATCGAGAGCGTCTGCGCGGCGCCAATCGTCGGTGTGTAGAGCCCCGTCGGTGTGGACAGCGCAAGCGTGACGTCGGCCGTGGGCCGAATGGTGAGCGTTGGCTTGCTGTTCGCGTTCGCGTCCGTGGTTGGCGAAATGGACGCGCGGAAGAGAGGCCACTCCATCATGGAATTTGCGAGTGTTTTGAGGAGGAACGGGAGATACGTCAGTTTGGCGAATGTAGCACTGTCTGGGATAGACGGTGGGGCGGGTGCTGGGTGGAGCGCGGATGGGTTGACCATCGGAGACGTACGCGAGCGTACTGGAGTCGATGATGGCGGTAGGTAATGGGCTGGTATATTTGCATTCAACGACGGTAGTACTCCATGGAAGCGCGTGAGATCAAGTGAGGTAGAGTATCTATGCTAGATGTCAGTATATCATCGCTCGTCCACACGAAAACACGTACCCGAATCTGGGTATCTCAAGGCTCTGAGGGGCATGGATAGGGTAGTCAGTCAGGCGAGGAGAACGATGACGGCCAGACGACGCACCTGTGTCATAGCCTTCCACATTCCATACCGCGTCCTGCCCAACTCGACCACGACATCCTTGTCATCTGTCCGAACAACCGATTCCGCTACTACACCAGGGACGACGCGTCCTCTAGCAATGAATGCCTCGACGTCCTTCTTCTCCACACGTCCGTCTCGCCCACTTCCCAGTACGAGGGCAGCAATATCAACGCCCTGCTGACGCGCAAAGTGTCGCACAGAGGGGGTGGCAAGCGCATGTGTTGACGACGTAAACGACGTCGACGACGCCGTGTTCGTCGGATCAAGTGGATGCTTGTTCCCCGTGCGTGACACAATCACCTCTACATCTCCTTCCTCCACCGACGACACGGCCGGATCTTGAGTCTCCTCAGGGGTTGTCGATGCATCCAAGTTCACCTTTGGATCAACATGCTCGTCGTCCTCCTCAACTTCGATGAGACACAGTCCTGCGCCGACTTTGGCAATCTCGCCTTCTTGCACCAGAAGCTGTTGCACGACGCCGTCAAACGGCGAGGTAATCTCGACGCTCGCCTTGTCGCTCTGCACCTCGCACAGCGCATCGAAACTCTGCACGGGCGACTGAGCCTTGACAGACCTGCATGCACGTCGCGTGACTCAGGGCGAGTTCAGCAGAGGGTGCGAAAGGGGGGTCCACGAACCACTTGATGACTTCACATTCGGTGATGCCTTCGCCAATGTCGGCAAGCTTGAAGGTGTGGAGAACTTTGCGGGCTGCGAGGAGGGCGTGTGCGGTGTGGAAGTGGGTGCGGAGGAGAGGGCCACGGAGGAGGGCGCGTTGGATTCGAAGGGGCACCTTCATCGTGATCATGAACAAGATCCGATTGGATGGAACTTCGAGTTTATATAACACACTCCGGACCAAAGTCAAAAGTCTCACGGTATGTTGCTAACGCGTCGATGCTCGTTCCAGGTTTCAATTCCACTTTTTCGCCCACTCGTGTCCAGTCTCATCCAACGCAGTATAAACCTGTTGCCAGTCACGGCAGGCCAACGTGTCTCTAACACGTACTTTTCCAAATCCCTCTCCATAAAAAGTCCCCGAGTTCGAGCGTATCCATCGCCTGACACAGTAGCGCCCTCTGAATTGACCACAGCCAGTGGAAATGGTGCCAGAATGTCATAGTGAACAACCTATGGTCTGGGCCAATACAGATACGACCAGCCTCTTTCGGCGCTATGACGAGGTTGTCCACTCCAACTCAAGAGTGGGATCAGACCCGTTGAACGAGAAATTGACGGTCTCGTGGAGAATCATGGCGACTGGATCGTCGGAGATGTCGAAAGGTAGTTCAAACGGGTAATCATCCCCCCGATAGCTGTATCTTGGAGCCTCCGAGGGTTTGGGTGACGGAGGTGAGTCAGCCGTCGACGTTGAATTACTCTTGCAAAGTGACTTACGGGCTGTTGGCTGCGCCTCTGAAGACAATCTGCTGATGCATCTCCAAATCGTAACGAGGAGGTTGAGGATGGCGAGAATTTCGTAGGTAAGGTTCATCTGGGATGAGGCGTCTAGGCGCAAACCACACCAGCTGTTGTGTGATATGTTAGCCTCCGTGGGGCACGCATCCGTTGACGGCTTGATGCATTTCTGAAACAAGTCCCCTTGCCGCGGCAATTGTATTTGAATATCGGCGGTACATGATCCTTGTGGAAGCAGGTGTAACTTGTCCATCAAAAAAGCCCACGCTGGATGCCCGTCAAATGATTGTTACGTAGTGACTCCCGCCATCAAGGTGAAGACTCCATGGAGAAGAGGATATCCTTATCTTTGTGAATGCTCTAGTCCCGCATGACATCAGGTAGCTGGTTTCTCGTTGGATACTCATCGGAGAAGAGCTGACCGTGGGTGAAACCTATAGTCCCGCATGGCATCAAGCAGCGGTTTCAACTTGTTAAACACCGATGGACTGATCCAATAGATCTCAGCATGACTTCAGTTCTACTCCATAACGTACTTCCAAGAAAATGGTCACCCCGAAGCACATTTTAACATCTGTACAAGCAATAAACAGCTCATGGACCAGCTCCATTAAAACGTCCGACATCCCCGATGAGCTCTCTCCGTCGCCCAAAGAAACCGCGCTTATCGGAGGGCCTCGCGCAGATAAAAAATTATCAGTGGGGGGTTCCTCTCGCAATAAATTTTCCTGTCCTTTCCTTGCATTTGCCAGTGGGTGGGCCACCACCACTACCTATAACGCGCAAAGGCTCACCATTGTTACATTGTACAGATATCATATGCATTTCGCGCGCCCCTTGCTCGCTGTCTTCTCGCTTTGCGCCCTAGCTCTCTCTGCGCCGACGCCGGACTCTCTGGCAAAGGTTCCTGCACCACAATGTGCGAGATTTGATCCTGATGGGTCTCTAGGTGAGGAACCGATTTCACCTTGAATACATCACGGTCCTCTTCTGACCTTGCTTCTCTTTACTTGCGGGTCCTTAGGAGCAACTTGTGCCTAGACGTAACTCGCGCAACGGGCCAGGTGTCATCGATTCATGGGATGGAAGAGTCTTTCGTGGTGTATCACCAAATTACATGCAGTAAAGAGGACACGATGGATTTCGTACTAACCTGCGTTCTCCTTTCCCTTCCCTGTCGCATTATTTATTTCGCTCTCGTACTTATGCACACACTTTGCTCTTGTCTTCAACTGCCGGCTACTATTTCCGTTTCGCTCCTGTGCCTCCTGAGTGTTGGGCTGGGCGCGCTCCTGTCTTTGTCCATAGAGTTTGGACAACACCTCCCCACCAGGGAAGGTTGGAACAAAGTACTTCGAACGGGCCACCACATCATGATGTAGAGTCGGCACGGGCTGGCAGGAGATCGCTTCCTCCACTGTTACTTGGCACATTCTCCGCCTTCTTCTGCGCAGTGCCTTCTGAATTCAATAGCATTGTCTCAATGCACCAGCATCAATGTCAGAATCTGGCCCATCGCTGTTTGTCTCATCTGATAACTTAGCCCCCGCTGATCGCGTGACAGACGATGAAGTTATCCGCACAGCCACAGCACCAAGATCTGGCGGAAGATGCCGATGCGCTCGCCTGGTGAAAACGGGACAACTTCAAGTTGAAACCTCTTGCCAGCGTTCTCATAAAAATTGTAACCAATCCTCGTTTGTCATCGTGTTTCATTATAGCCATCCATTCGCCACTGTTCTCATTGACAGCTAAGCACGTGAGGATTCAATCAACAAACTGAGGGACGACTACTGCTCGTCTGGTACCGACGCACACGCAAATCCACGTCGAATACTGTTGACGAGTCAACAAGACCCTCGCAGACGCAATGAGACCGCATGGTCCGTCGCTTTCGCAACGTTCGTCCTATTTCAACTGACAGTTTAAACTATAGCCAGCCACTAGGACATCTGTGTTTTATATCCTCTCCCTACTGTAACAGGTTCTGGTCCATTTTCACACGGCTTCTATCCCCAATCCTCCCGTCCTTCACGAGATCACGTACAACGCCCAGAGGCTAGAGCACGAAAAGCATAGCTTTACAACTTGATGAAACTATGCACCATTTCCTTTTTATTGTACATGAGGAATCCGCGGGCAAGATACAGCGACACAACGACATATTGCCCTCCCTATCTCACGTCGGGTCAAGTCATTCAAGCCTCCGTCAAGAATTTTCCAACGATCTCGAAGTAACGGCCACGTTCCTCAAAATAGGTCAAGTGGCTAGCCTTTGCGAAGGTCACCCAGCGCACTTTCTGGATCTTCGCAAAGAACGGCGCCTGACAGATATCTTGCGCTTCGTCATCCTCCCCGTGCGCCAGAAGTGTCGGACAGTTTATGGTGTGGATTTGGTCTAGGCAAGACCAATCTTTCAATGTTCCGATGATTGTGAACTCTGACGGACCCAGCCTATACAGCGGCGTCAGTGCGCCGCGAAAGTAGACGCATGGAACTACTCACATCGTCGAATAAACAGTAGGGTCAGCTTCCATAGAAGCGAAGGAGGTAAGCACCTCTTCCGGCCACGGATTGAGCTTGCAAACGTGTTTTGCGTAAAATACGTTCATCCCCGCCTTATACTCCGGGTCCTCCGTCGTTCCCTCCTTCTCATGCTTTTCGATCGTCTCTCTCAAATCCGCTGGCAACTGTTGCAAAAGTTGACGCGTGCTCTCTACCCACAGAGCCATGGACGGTGCCGCACTTGCGAGGACTAGGTGTTGTAGTCCGGGTGGATGTCTGTGGCTCACGTAGTGTGCCGCCAGCATTCCACCCCACGAGTGTCCGGCGAGATCAAAATTGCCCTTGATACCAAGATGTTCGAGAACGTTGTCGAGCTCGTCCATGAAGAGGTCGAGCGTCCAGAACTCTTTGGGGACATCTTTCGGATGGGAGGACTCGCCGATACCGATCTGGTCGTAGAAGATGACTGGTATGTTGAAGCGAGTGTAGATATCTTTGAAGGGGAGGACGTAGTGATGGGAGAGACCGGGACCTCCGTGCAGCACGACTAGGGGTCGAACGCCCGATTTGTGGTCACCGAAGATCTTGTACCATGTCTGGAACAAACCGCTCCCGACACGAAAGTCTATCTTCCCCGTGGTTTCAGACATCGTTGTTGTGGGTGGCGGCGCGAGGACGAGTTGAAGCCACAACTGGCGAAAGTTTCTTATATGTGGTGGTTTCCTCCGGTTCGCCTGGATCTACTTCCTCTCTCGGAGTCGGGCTAACATTTACCGTTTACAGATCATCATGGGCTGTGGAGCATCAATGGAAGTGAGGTCGGCGTTCACACCGGCAAAGCCCATCAGAAATTGTGTATTTTTGGTTTGGAAGCATCTCTGGATCTTCACATGGACTCAGCTAACGTCAATATATTGATGTTGATGGACCTCCCATAATCAAGCCACCAGAATTGACACAAAATACCCCAAAGTTTGATAGCCTGTTCAAGCTGAACTGGAGTGTCGTCTTCGCGGCTTCCGCCGCTGCACCGCCCTTATCTGTGCATGTGTTTGTCCCAAGATTATACTTTAGGTTCTTTTGCCAAAGAGCTCGCAATCATCGCTAGGCTATAAGCAGTAATTATGCATCGCCTTGCCACTGGTCCGACGAGTAACTGCGAATGACTTATCTGACAGTTAGCACCTGGACCTGTGACCTGACGCCGCCTGAGACACTGGCAACTACAAGCGGACGCAGGAACGCCGCGCGTCAAAATCATGGCTATGGCCGATCTTTGGCCGATCACTCGAATCTCTCCAACGGATATGCCTTGAATTACATGATTGTGCAGTATCTCAACCCCATCACCACGCATTCGCATCTGTGCGCGGGAGATTACTCCTATGGCTAATCCCCGGCCGGATCTCCCTGACAGTGACACTTGTCCGCACTCACTTGCGATTCGATGAAACCCTGCCAAGTCATCACATCATTCATTTCCCAGCGATCAATCCCCGGGGCTCGAAGAACGGCGACTCATCTGAACAATGATGGGCATAGTATGCGCGCCCATAATCCGATTATGGTCAACTCGTGTCATAAGATACTATCCCGATAAATTCCGCAGTGGAAGCCTGATAACCAATTTCGTCTATAGGGCAGGTCGTCGACGGTTTGCCCTGGCTTGTCCCATAGATGGATTGGTGTCTAATTCCGCAGTCTCAACAACGTTCAAGCAACGGCGCGACTGAAAGTTCAAACTTTAATGGGAAGTATCGATACTTCAGAACCTAGGATACTGATAGACGCCGTGGACCTGGCCACGGTGCCAGTGAGCGTTTTGTATATCATCGTAATAATCTGAGTGCCACCACTAGCAGGGTCTAAGATCGTTACATACATGATTTCCATGATGCAGCCTTTTCGTGTGACGTAGAGATTACGGCGTACGCCATGGGGTTCACCATATGTCCTCCCGACGCTATCTCGAACCAGCTCATCAAATGAATACAAGTTGCTTGATGGTCCGGTATTTGGTCGCCGTGGGTTTGCCAAGTCGACTTCATATGTATATCTTTTCCCAGGGCACGTACAGTGAGCCGAATCTGCATGTTCCACCTGACCTCCCTTGGAGACCGGACTGAATCTGCATGTTCCACCTGACCTCCCTTGGAGACCGGACTGACTCCAGGTCGGTGCGCTGACGCTGGCTCTGGCTTACCAAAGGTGCAGTACAATAGTATGTCAACTTGGCAACAACGCGTCAACTTATACAACACTATGCTCGTTTCCAACCTCAGGCTCAATTCCACTCTTTTGCCCACTCCGTCCAATTCTTATCTTTCTCATCCAACGCGTTATAAAACCTGTTGCCGATCACTGCAGAACATCGTGTCTCCAACTCATTCATTCTTGATCTTCCCTCTCCATGAAGTCTCCGAGTTCAAGTGTATCCGCCACCCGACACAGCCGCGTTTTCCGGAGGTAGTTGAAACACTGATGAGATGATCGTAACTAGTGTAGGTATCATTTCGGCCATTCAATGCCCTCTCGATTGACCGCAGACGGCAGAAGCGATGCCAGAACGCCATGGTGAACACACTGGTCCGGGCCGAAACGGGCACGACTAGCCTCGTTCGGCGTTGTCCCCCCCAACTCAGCAAGAGGATCAGAATCGTTGAGGTGGAAACGGATGGTCTCGTGCAGAGTGACGACGACTGGACCGTAGGAGATGTTAAAAGTAGTTCAAACGGGCAATCATCGCCGTGATACTTGTATCTTGGAGGATCTGAAGATTTGGGTGCTGCAGGTGAGTCAACGGTCCACAGTGGATGACTCTTGCAAAGTCACTTACAATACGGGGCTGTTAGTAACCCCTGTGACGTCCGTCCAGGAGGCATGTAGGCGCAAGGCACAGGTCCGGCGGCGGCGGAGTCCACATTTTTATCGATCACGCTGTCTACGAAGCAGGTTCCCCTCTCGTCGTGGCAATGGTGTTAGAACATCTGTACTGGTACTTTGGCAAACAGATCGCACCCGTAACATCAGAAGAAGCCCACCGCCTAAGAAGGTCATCAAGTGAGCACAGCCATCATGGTGGTGATTTCACGGGGAACTGAGCTGACCGCAGTCCTGCATAGCATTAGCTAGATGATGCTTGACATTTCTTCCGTGTGGATCACCGCTGACCTACTCTATGAGAACCAATCACGCCCTACCAAAGCAAGGGGTAAGTTCTCCGAGGTGCAATTCCTGTGCGGACAAGGAACGAGCTCGTACGAATCGGGACTTGTCGGTCCACCCCTGAGCCACACGATGCTGTACCTCTGGACGGCCTCGCGCAGATATAAATGGTCGCCAGAAATTCGTCTTGCTCCAGTACGGTTTCTTCACTTTTCCTCCCAGTTGGTGGGTCCAACGTTACCCTCTTATAGCAATACTAATCGTGACGTTGTACAGATAAAATGCATTTCGCACGGCCCTTGCTCGTATTCTTTTCGCTTTGCGCTCTGGTGGTCTCTAGGCCATTACAGTTTGATGAATTTGGAGAAGAATTCTGCCCGCTCCCCAATGCAGATGCCGATATAGGTGAGGAACCGATTTCACCTTGAATGCGTCGTCTGACCTTGCATCTCTTTCCTTGTGGGTACTTAGGAGAACGATGTGCCTAGTCGGGACTCGAACAATGGTGAACTTTCCTTGGTTATTATGGGTGGAATGTTGGATCCCCAATTCCCCGAAGTCGGGTGGATTCCAAGGGTTTTGTACTAGTCTGTGACTTATTTTTATTCCATAATAATTTATCAGCCAAGCCCTACCAAGGCAAAGGGTAAATTATCCGATGCGCAACCTGATATATGCGGAAAATGAACGCCTGGTAACTTTAAAATGCCCCCGAGAGTTTGTAGGAGTCAGTCGATTCACCCCTGAGACACACGGCTCAGCACTGCCGTTCCTGTCGAAGGCCTCGTGTAGATATAAATGGTCAACAGGAAATCGCCTCGTTCCATAGAGCTTCTTGACCTTTTCTCGGCACTTTCAAATCTGTTGGTGAGTCCAACGCTCAGGCTACAGGAATATGCGAATGCCTCACTATCGTGACGTTATACAGATAAAATGCATTTCGCGCGGCCCTTGCTCATATTCTTCTCGCTTTGCGCTCTGGTGGTCTCCAGGCCATTAAAGTCTGATGAATTTGAAGAGGGAAAGATGTGCGCAGTCCCTAACTCGGATGCCGATATAGGTGAGGAACCGATTTCACCTTGAATGCGTCACGATCCTCTCGTCTGACTTTGCATTTCTTTCCTTGGGGATGCTTAGGAAATCGATGTGCTTAGTCGCGACTCTGGCGAATTCAAAGGGAGCGTTTTGTACTACTAGTAGTCTGTGACTTGTTCCATAATAATATATCAACCACGCCCCACCAAGGAGGCGCAATGAATGCCCGATACCTTTGAAAATGCCCCTGAGATTCAGAGCTCGTACACAATACTAATCGGGAGTTAGCCGATTCCCACTGAGACGCAAGAGCGATATCGTACCTGTCGAACGCCTCGTGCAGATATAAATGGAGAGCAGGAAATAGTCTCGCTCCATAGAGCTTCTTAACCTTTCATTGCACTTTTAAATCCGTTGGTGAGTCCAACGGTGGCATCATATGGCATGCCTCACCATCGTGAAGTTGTATAGATAGAATGCATTTTGCGCGGCCCTTTCTTATGATCCTTTCGCTTTGCGCTCTAGTGCTCTCTAGGCCAACAGAGTTTGATGGGTTTGAAGAGTGCCCGTACCGCCCTGGTGAGGACGCCGATATTGGTGAGGAGCCTATTTTACCTCGAATGCACCACGGCCCTCTTCTGACCTTGCATCTCTTTCCTTGGGGGTGCTTAGGAGAAAGATGCGCATAGTCGGGACTCGACGGGCAAGTTGTTCTTGGTTGCATGGGTAGATGCAACATTCTTTCATGTTACATCCTGAAGTCCGAGTCGGGACTGAGGGTTTTGTACTAGTCTGCGTTCTCGATTGTTTACTCTTCCTTGATGCTTTTGGGTAATTTATATCACGGATGTGCTTCTCCTAACAAATGGACTAGACGTCCACGTACTCAGGTGTCAGCCGGATCCTCGGTGGCGCGTGTTTCCCGCCGTGTCCGTGTCTTTTCTTCTTCAAAAGCAATGTCAGGGTGAAATGTAGTAGATGAGACTTACACATGCAGCGTCGAGAAGCTTGTAGTTCAATCACTTGGCAAACCGCCTCGTGCTCTCCAGGAAGTGGCTCTGATGAGATCTGTGCACGCGACGCCCCAACGGTGGTGAATTGCGTATAACCTCCGTGTTAGAACTCTTCCTCGGACAACGGAGTGGGCGCATCAAATGCAACGCCGCCTGATGAGTCAGTGATAATTGCCAAGGTCCGAGCCCGTTCGGTTGGAAGACAGTCTTGGTCACCAGGTATTTAACTGTGGTGGGTGTGGTTCGAGTAATACTTGTTTCACAGTATCTGCAGTAATTACTGTAGTTACACGACCATAGGATACAAGGAACTGTGTAGTAATATTAATGTCCCAAGTGCTTCGTGTCGGTTCGTGTCAAAAAGACTGATGTGACTCTTACAAAGAGTCAATTAAATAAGAATCAGGGCTAGCGATAAATAATCAATAGAGCCCCGAAGTCGAGAATTCTAGAAAGTATAATATTTCGAAGTGGATGGTCCTTGCGAGGCATGACTAGGCACAATCTCGTTCTAATACCAAGAAATAAATTAAAACATGTCAGAAGACAATCGTGGTACATTCGAAGGGATTTGATCTCTCACCGATAAAACCGTCAGCATCAGGAAGGGCACATGCATCACTAGACCCTTTGCCTACTCCTGTTGGCGCAGCGAGAGCTAGTGCACAAAACCAAAAAGCGACGAACAAGGGCCGTGCAAAATGCATTAGGAGTCTGTAATGTACTAAATGATGGTTACTAGTAAGCTTTGGGTTCACACAAATTCTTGCAGGAGAATCAATTACTCACCAATTTCTCTAAAAAGAGTTGAAAGAGTAAGAAGGGAACGGATGGTGCAGGAAGACTCATCATAACTGGCCATTTATCATAAAATGCATGAGACACTTCGAAAGGTGCGGGCACGGTAGTAATAGCCGAAAAGCAATGTGCAAAAGTTGGCGAGCAGTGCTTCGGTAGTTTCTCTGCCCGCACAGCCTGTCAGAGATCCGGTAGCGCTCAAATTTCAAACGTCATTCGGAGAGCTGATAAGCGTTCTAAATTCGGTTTAGTGGGTTTCAATCCACGCTCCAAGTTTGACCCTGACCTTTCGTCATAACTGCAACCCTTGATCCGGGGCTTCCCGGGGCGGTGAGGTACCATGCGGCACTGCTGCAGGCATGAGTTCTTGCCTCATGTGTGAATGAGCTTAGCCGCCACGGCACCTGAGATAAGTCAAATTTGAAGTTCCGTTGGTATGCTTTGCGCGAACAAGCCTACGACATCCTGGATGAACCTCACGTATAAAGTTCTCGCCACTCTCAATGTCCTCGTCATAACTTGGAGATGCTTCAATAGATGGACATCCGAAACGCAATCAACAGCCCGTAAGTCCGAGTCAAGTAATCCACTGTCGATCATCATCGACTTAGCTCCAACCCTCAGCGCCTCCAAGCTACAGCTATCAAGGCGATGATTATCCCTTTGAACTACCTTTCGGCATCTCCGACTGTCCGGTCGCCATGACTCTCCACGAGACCGTCCATTTCCCGCTCAACGGCTCTGATCCCATTGCTGAGTTGGAGTGGGACAACCTCGTCACAGCACCGAAAGAGGCTGGTCGTATCCGGCTCGGCCCAGACCATAGGGTGTTCACCATGGTGTTTTGGCATCACTTCCACTGCCTATGGTCAATTCAGAGGGCATTGAATGACCCCAATGATCCCTACGGTGGTTATGAACACCTACACCATTGTTTCAACTACCTGCGACAAACGCTGCTGTGTCAAGCAGCAGATACGCTCGAACTTGGGGACTTCATGGAGAGAGATTTCGAGAATGAACGTGTTGGAGATACGTTGGTCTGCCGCGACTGGCAACAGGTTTATACTGTGTTGGATGAAAATTATCAGAACTGGACAGACTGGGCAAAAGAGTGGAATTGACGCTGGGAACGGCCATAGTACAGCGGACGCATTGTCACCATACTAATTTAAACATGTACCGTACCACTCCAAAGTTTGGTTCGAGTAAGCACGTCGACTCACTGGCAGTCCTCGTGAGGGCGTAGCATGTTCAATCGATGTTGGTGCAACCCTGGGAAAAACTTGGCGTACAAAATTTTGATTCAACAAAATAAAATGTATCCACTAGTAGTGGACGCAAGTTCAACATTGACGCAACATGTATCATAAAGATGTATGTACGTATGCACTCGTTTCGACATTAGGCGGTGGAATGTTGCACCATGTATATCGCTGCACTGCCGGTTAGAACAGAAGCTATCATCTCACATTGACGCTCACCAGGTACTTTGTCCTTGATTTGTACCCACTCCACCAAACAGTCAGAATCGCCACCCGACTCCTCCAGTGGCAGGCAACCGAGTTCGAATGAAAGCACCTCGTCCATCGCACAGCTGAACTTCCTGTGCCACGTGACATTGCCGTTCCCAAGTGCAATGTTTCCAACCTTGGCAACACGAGGAGGACGTGTGTCGTAAGAGAGGGAAGAGGTATCCAACGTAATCGTGGAGTTGACACGATACAGCGCGAGCGAACCAGAGTGGCCCTCCTGACCAAAGGACTCTAGTAAATCTACATGGAGCTCACAAATCTCCATTCCCCAGTCAATTGCACGGAACTGGATAATAGTTGACACCTTTGCGTTTTCTTCCGTCAGAGAAAAGAGTCGACTTTGAGACTAAAGGTCCGCATGGACTCACAGTGGGCGTGACGCGTACTCGTCTATCATCGGGCGTGATGGTGCCACTGTGGACCATCTGCATCGCAAAATCGTCATCGAACACGGTCTCTGGGGATGCAGCGTCCACCAAGCTGAGCAAAATAGGGTATGTGGTCAGTTGTCGACTGACAGGAGGAATGGGGCGCTGTATTTCATCAAACCCGATGTACTGGTTGGGTCGATGGAGGTGGTGGATATTTTGCCTTGTAATAAGTGTGTCGGCCTGTGGCACCTCCTTCCTTTGGGTAAACACCGTAGGGAAGATACTGAGTGTGAGGTTGAGAAGCGTGCACAAGATGACCACAATGAGTGTCCAAGGAATCGCTGGGGTCTTGCGCCGCTTCTCATCAAGGCAGGGGGTAGGTGAGCCGAAGTCAGTGGAGGAGTCGCAATTACCACTCTGGTCTAGTAGAGGGGCATAGTGGTTGGAACGAGGGGCAAACATGGCGTGAACTTCACGAAACATCAGAGCCAGTGTAAAAGATGTGGGATTGCGATGCTCACGCCAAAAAACCCATGCTGAGTTCCGAAAGATTTCGTTGGGTGAGTTTGAACCACATCAGGTCGGTGGATCTTGCATGTGCATCTCCGATCGTCCGCCAGAAAAGCTGACGGGCCATTCAAAGTACGTTATGAGCGGCCAGGGGATAGAATGTCAATGATGCTGTGGGCGTGGATGCCGGCAGATACGGCACGCATTTGAGGTGTGGTTACCACGCCCCCGAGGATCGCAGTCATGTGGTGACGATTCTTATTATTAAAATTCAAGCAGTAAATCTCAAGTTGATTGGCGAAACTTCATCTCAGAGTTGGGCTCGTCTGTTTGATTGAGAAGCGAGAGAGCTAAAGGACTACGTCAAATTGTCTTCGAACTCGGTGCCAGTGAATTCGGGGCTGGTCTCGCTAGTGTACTCTCAAATTGATCGTGATTGGGTGGTCAGGGGAGGCGTACATGAATGGGACACCGGATAATAGTAATAACTTCCATTTTGTGTCGTGAAAATTTGGCGTCGAAACTAACGTAGACCGGATCAATTGTCACAGTGTTTGACTGAACCAGACTTTGAAACGACCCATCGGATAATCATCATGATATTCGTATCTTCCATATGTCCCGGCGAATAGAAGTCACCTGATATAATGAACTATTGAAGTCTACCTTTTCGCCAGCAGTGTGTTCCAGAGTGCCTAGCATCAGCCCCCGACATTACACCGCACTCATGAGTGGAGGGTTGCTTGAGATATACGAACGATCTTGGAACTCCCCGCTGATACTCTTCATTTCCCCAGAACCCGCCAACGTGAGGGAAGCTCCAGGTGAGGCAAACCGCATCTTGCTCGAGTCTAGAGGATCCGACCTCCGGGCCGTCATGACATATGTAGCAGTCTCCTCAGTCCAACCTTTACCCTGCGCAACACGGAACACGATGAGTAGCGTGGCAATTGTCTTTACTTTCGGGTGAGAAGGAAATAGGTAACATCTCAGCAAGCCTCACCTGGAATTGGTTCAAGGACTGTATGAACACCTGCGAAACTGGGTTTCCGATCCCGAACAGAACAAGGAAAGTGATAGACACGGAAGAGTACAGTGCAGCAGATTCAATGATCATCGCAGCGATCGATGTGTACTGAGTCCCGTATTTTGGTCCCAACGCAGAAATGATGCGATATCGGAAGGTCAGCAAACGAAGGACGATGGCTATCGTAAGAATGATGTTCAAGGCGAGCGATAAACTGAGATAAGGCAGCGTAAAGTTGATGCCGTTCGTGACATAGGGATTCGTGGTCGAAACTTGAATGAGAAACATTATCCCCAGCGCTGCATTTTCGTGAGCCTTTCTCCCAAGCACTGGAAAAAAAAAACAAAGGTGCTGACCTACCGACCCCGCAAGCATCAGGCAAGGGAAGATCATCGAGATCCAGATAGGTACTCGACACCTCTGATAGATGACTTTAAAACGCCACACCTGACATCACCGTAAATCGCTAGGTTGACAGTCTAATTCGATGGTTACTCACCAACAAAGCGTCTGACAACCAGTTGGACAGAACAAAGGCTGCGTTACCAGAATTGTCCACAGGGATGGAAAACATATTGTTTTCAAACGCGTTTGGACCGCCCGGATAATTACGATCGTCGATGAACGCCATCTGGGTGAATGCGGCGAGCGCAATCATGAAGAGAGTACCCAGGAGGAAAGAGGCGGTGATGTAAATCAGCAGAGGCAACCGTTGCTTGAACTCTACGCGATTTTTCTCCCGCACGAGGAGGTAGAAGGACAAGAAGTACAGCGAGACAGTAACTCCATAGGCGATGGCGCTGATGACAACACCTTGAAGCCAGGCCCGCTCAGACAAGAGGGTCTGAGGGTCTTCATCTGGGACCCAGCTCGAGTTGGACGACATGACAGCTGGGCGGGTGAGTAAGGTAAGTGTGTGAAGTGTGCACGACTTGAACCTAGCCCAGCTGATAACTGGTCGCTAAATGAAACCGGTGCACCGAACATTGAGGTCCATTCCGGCGTCTGTAGGCCTTAATCGCGCTGGTTCATCCCTTGGCAGCCGTGGGACGGCAACTGTTGTGAGTGCCAGATCCGGCGAGTTCTAGTTGATCGTAATTTCCAATTCTTCAAAACGCCACTGCCTTGCCGCATCGTGGATATAGCGGTGCATGATTACCCCAATAAACTCCGGGGGAGTGTTTTCGCCGCCTCATTGTCACAATTGATGACTGCAGAAGCTATCGGCACGGTCTATAAATTATATCACCATACGATCTTACCACATCGTAAAAAGCGTGGGAGGTCTCAAGAGCAAGAACTATGAACACTACCCAATGACTGGTCGTTTTAAATTTATTTGACCACGCCACATGTCGGGCGTAGCTCAGTTCCAACGATTTGGGACCGTTGGCCCAGCTGCCAAATAGCAGATTCCCGATCTTGCCTCAAGGTTTTGTACTAATTGGTTCAGGCTGTGAGGTGAGGCCATGAGGACCTTCGCGAATACACGGACCATCTTAGACGAACTTCTCAATATACTACCGCCTTTTGGTCATAGGGCGCAAGCTACGCGTTCGCGAAACCTTACCGTCGCA
This sequence comes from Imleria badia, assembly GCA_015039435.1. NCBI lineage: Eukaryota > Fungi > Basidiomycota > Agaricomycetes > Boletales > Boletaceae > Imleria > Imleria badia. The sequence goes on from MU130828.1 coordinate 24,463, forward strand.
TTGACACACCAGGCCACAGCGCTACGTAGAACAGCCTTGTCTATGCAGTACAGAGTGAGCAGTCCATGATGGCATTCTCATTCAGCGCCAACGTTGGCTTTTCTGGATCCTCTCTACTTCATCATACAACTTTGTCCAATCCCGACAAACCGCGTCATAGCCTCTCACAGCATTTCCCTTTGGCTTAACCGAATGTTCTATTCTCGTGTTGATATTGCACAACGTTGACTGGCGCAAGTAGTTCGTGCAATGGTTTGTGAGCTGCGACGGCGGCTCTCCAGACTCGTAATTCTCTCGAATGATGCCCAAACACTTGAGCTGGTGGAGGAGCGTGACGGTGTATGTGACAGGTTTGCCGTTCCTGGGGTCGGGCAGCACGACCGTATGGCCCCCGCTCGGAATGAGTGCATCGAATTCAGCTTTACCCTCCTCCGACACGAGGCTGTAGTGGGCGGTCTTGTCTACACGGATCGCTACTGGATCTCCAAACGGGACCGACAGCGATAGGTCTGCGTTCGGTTGACGGGAGGTTAGAGAGGTCCGGGAAGAACGATCACCTCATTACCTTTGGACAAACGTATGCCACTGGCAACTGCAGATACGAGACAGAAATATGTACAGAGAACGATGGCGAGTGGGGCGGCGAACATAGTGAATCTGAAGTTTTCGGCAGGGCACAGTGCTTTCAAAGTTGGACTTGAGCGGTACGATGGTCGCTGAGTGCTGTCAAATTCAAGGTGGATTGAATCCGTACATTTCTGACCCGGGCTTTATGTACCGATTTGAACGCCACACAAAGGTCCGCACTTTGCTACTCCGCTCTTTTCGGACGAACATGCGCCAACTTAGTGCGTCCGCTTCGTTACAGTAAACAACAAGTTTTGGCGCGACTGTCACAAGGGAGGAACTCAGGAGGTAGGTCGATAAACCCAACTACATTCTGAATCTTATCAGGAACTTTCGGTAAGGCCGTGGCCACAACCACCACGACAGTGATGTCTGAAACCACGGGGAAGATAGACTTTTGTGTCGGCAGCGAAACGCACCAGCATGGTACAGGACCTTCGGTGACCTCAAATCGAGCGTTCAACCCCTAGTCGTGCTGCACGGCGGTCCCGGTCTCTCCCACCACTATGTCCTCCCCTTCAAAGTACTCCACACTCGCTTCAACATATTACCAGTCACCTTCTACGACCAGATCGGTATCGGCGATTCCTCTCATCCGAAAGATGTCCCCAAAGAGTTCTGGACAGTCGACCTCTTCATGGACGAGCTCGACAACGTTCTCGAACATCTTCGTATCAAGGGCAACTTTGATCTCGCCGGACACTCGTGGGGTGGAATGTTGGCGGCGCACTACGTGAGCCACAGACACCCACCCGGACCACGACGCCTAATCCTTGCGAGTGCGGCACCGTACATGGCTCTATGGTTGGAGAGCACTCGTCAACTTTTCCAAGGGTTTCCAGCGGAGCTGAGAGAGACGATGGAAAAGCATATTAGAAGGAGGGAACGATGGACAACCCGGAGTATCATATGGCACTGAACGTCTTTTACGCAAAGCACTCTTATTCCATGGCCTGATGAGCTAGCTACCTCGTTTGCTGCTCTGCAGGCAGACCCTGCCGTCATTTTGACGACGCGAGTCCTTGCGTATGTCGATTCTTTCCTCAGTACACTGATGTTGCGGTATAGGATGGGTCCTTTAGAGTTCACCATTCTTGGAACATTGAAGGATTGGTCTTTCTTATACCAAATTCACACTATTGATTGCCCGACTCTTTTGACAAACGGGCGGATAATGAAGCGCAAGATGTGTGTGTAGGACCGTTGTTTGCGAAGATCCAGAAATTGCACTGGGTAACGTTCCCAAGAAGCAGTCACACTGGCATGCCCTTCTTCGACGAACCTGATCTATACTTCGAGATCGTTGGGAAGTTGGCGGAGGCTTGAATAACATTCACTGTGCTCGATGTGGCATAGGGAAGGCAATGGACATCTCGCTGTATCGTTGAATCCTGGTGGCAGGTTCCTTGTGTGCACTATAGAAAGAGATGGCGCCGCGGCGTGGTTTGGTCAATAAACTAGTAGCCGACCATGAAGCATCATTGTCCGTCATTTATGTCACAACAACGTAATACCCGAGATGGAAAACTTGAATTCAAGAGCGTACTCATAATTACGTAGGGCCTCCCGGGCCGTTCAACTCACGTCCAACTTGAACTTTGTTGGTGGCCAGGTGTTGTCCAAACTCTAAGTATTGACAAGACAAGAACACGCCCCAGCACGCAAGGGGGGCGTCTCTGAAGAAGGAGGTTGGAAACTGTAACTGGCAATTGAAGACAGGAACGAAGTATAGGTATGTACAAGCGAAATAATCAACTTGAAGGCGAAGCGAGAATGCAGACTAGTAGTACAATACTTTGTAGGAGTTGGTGATGCCACCGTGAACGAATCTGGATCCACCACATGCAACGTATAAGTTTTCGTAGCGCGAGTCACGACTAGGCACAATCTGTTCCTAAGGACCCACAAGGGAACAGAAGTAAGGACCGTGATATATTCATGGTGAAATTCGTTACTCACCGAGAGGGTCATCAGGTGCAAGATCCATGCACGCCGTTGGAGGACGCTCTAAGCCTGCCACAGCTAGAACACAAAACGAAAAAAATATGAGCAAGGACCGCGCAAAATACATCCTGTCTGTACAATGTAACGATGATGAGGCTTTGCCATTGTAAGTAGGACTAGAGGCCACCCACCAATTGTGCTGAAAGTACAGGGAAATGACTAGAGGAGAGACAGGGCTCTGTACTGCCCAGTTATATCTGTATGAGATTTGTGCGTGCGGTTTCCTCGTGCGGTGGAGCTCATCGGCGATGCCGTTTCTAATGGCAGCATCAGGTGGTGCTGTCCACACGGATATCCAGAATGCGCAGCAGAGCGCCCATTACCTTGTAAGGTTTTACGGAATGGAACCGAGGTAAAGAGCTATTGGATCAATAATCAGCCGAACACCATGTAATGAGAGACCAGCTACTTGATGCCATGCGGGTTTAGATTTCACCACGATCACCTCTGTTCTGGGCAGTCACTACGTAAGTAATCCACTCATTTGAGAGGCTAACGTTGGGCAGCTTCTGATAGCACCACCGATATTCAAGGACAATTTCCACGACAAGCTGGATTCAGAATGCGTTAACGTAAGGATAGGCTCGCCATGCCAGTGAAGCCTGAGGTCTCCCGAATGGATCTTACCTGCAGAATTCTTTGCCATTATTATTATTAATCCTTGGTGACCACGGGCTCACATCACCCCAAGTCGTCTGAGCCTCCAAGAACAACGATCGGGGTATGATCACCGGTTCGAACTACCTTACGATGTCTTTGACAGTTCAGTCGCCACGACTCGCCACGAGGACGCCCGTCTCCTGCATAGCGGGTCTGATGGAGTGGACCAAGCTCATCGCAGCCCCAAAAGAAGCTGTACCCGTTTCAGACTCTCGGCCCGGACCCGAACTTCTAGGTGTTGATGCGGGATCATTTACAATCCCTATGTTCAAGCCAGAGGGCATTAAATAAGATATGAACCCCCACACCATTGTTTTGATTACCTGCGGCAAACGCTGCTGTGTCAAGCAGCGGATACGTTTGAACTCGGGAATTTCATGGAGAGGGATTCCGAGAATGAACATGTGGGAGACACGTTGGTCTGCCGACTGGAAACAGGTCGAATGAAAATTAGCAGAACTGGACAGTGGGCAAAGAAGTGGAAGTGAAGCTTGGAACGAGCATAGTATATCGGACACATTGTCCCCATGCTGAGATGCTACCGTACTACACCTTTGGTTCGAGTAGGCGCGCTGACTTCAATCGGTCCGTCTAGTAAGGGACAGGTGGGCGTAGTATATTCATGTTCAATCTATGTCAGATGGGGCGGCCACATTGGTACGTAGTACGAACCTTGGGAAAGGCTTGGTGTACAAAACAAGATAAAATACATTATATCAGTACATGGTGGACGTTACATGCAAGTTCTCTCCGAATTTCGACCTAAACATGAGTCCGAGGTTAAACGGTGGACCATGCCTGCCATGACAAGAGAAAACAAAGGCGCTAAATCCTCCCAACTCCAATTAGGCACATCTTTCTCCTAAGTACCAGGATACAAGGTCAAAAGACGGTCGTGATGCATTCAGGGTGAAATTGGTTCCTCACCGATGACGGAATCCGGATTGGCGTCACACCCGCCACCTCCACCTCCACCTCCATCCCCAAGCCCAATCCCAATCCCCTGAGAGAACACTATAGCGCAAAGCGAAAAGACTACAAGCAAGGGCTGCGTGAAATGCATTTTATCTGTACAATGTCATGATAATGAGGAATCGCAATGTGAGGGTAGCGTCGAACGCACCAACTGATTTGAAAGCGAAGGAAAAGTGGAGAAGCTGTACTGGAGCGAGACGGTTTCGTTCTGACCATTTATATCTGCACGATTCCATTGACAGGTACAGCATCGCTCGTGCGGTTCGGGGGTGGACCAACCAACTCCCGATTCGTACGGTATTAGGATGCGCATCGCGGAAGTTACTCCTTGCCCTTGGTAGGGCGTAAATGATGTTATTATGGAGTAGATCAGCGGTGTTCCACACGGGAAAAAGACCAAAGGCCATCCAACTAATGCGATGCATGACTTCCATCAGCTCAGTTTCCCGGAACACGACCATGATGGCGGCGTTCACTTGGTGACCTTCTCGGGCGCTGGACTTCTTCTGATGGTACAGGTGTGGCCTGTTTGCCAAAGGACTAGCGCGCATGTTCCGAGACCATTGCCACGACAAGAAGCGAACTTTCTTCACAGATGTCGTGATCGATAACGATATCAGCCGCCGCAGAACCTGAGATATCAAAGTTCCATACGTGCGCCTTGCGCCTACTCCATGCCTCGTGGCCGAACCTCAAAGGAGCAATCAACCGCCTGTAAATTATTTCACAAGAATTATTCACCGTGAGCCATCGACTATCACCCCAACCCTCCAAGATACAGCTATCGGGGCGGCGATTATGCTTGGACTACCTTTTGGCATCCCCGACAGTCCAGTCGCCATGACTCCACGAGACCGTCCATTTCCCGCTCGATGACTCTGATCTGATCGCTGAGTTGGAGTGGGACAACCTCGTCACAGCGCCGAAGAAGCCGACCCTACGCGTCTCGGCCCAGACCAACGGTAGGCTGTTCATCATGGTGTTCTGGCATCGCTTCCACTGCCTGTGGTTGATCCGGAGGGCATTGAATGACCGCAATGATACCTACTCTGATTAAGAACACCCGCGCAATTGTTTCAAGTTCCTGCGACAAACACTGCTGTATCAGCGGATTCACCTGAACTCGAGGACTGTTTATGCACCGTTGGACGAGGATTGTCAGAACTGGACAGGATTAGGAAAAGAGTGGAATTGAAGCTTGGAACTTGAACTTTGAAGTTCATCGAAGACCTCAGTTTCCTGTTTAGAGTTAGAGAATGTCACGATGACAACAAATAAAAGTGATAGAAAGTCGGGGCCCCAATGCGGATGCGGCTCAGGAGCGGAGCGATATCATGGTCCAAGTTCGGGCTGCATACATCAGCATGTATATCCGTTTTGCCGTCCGGGTTAACTAGAATACAAAGATTGGGACGAAAAGGAACACTTTGATGAGTGCATGGATTAAGGGAAGCAAAAAAGTGATGACCAAAAAGGCGTGGATTATTTTGCGCCATGCGCTATGCAGTCGCCGTACAGGAGCCTCCCACCATGACTGTCTGTCGATGGGTTCTGGTGGGAAGCTAGTGGAAGTCGTGCTCTTCAAGTCCGATGCCCGTCACCGTGACAGTGACTCGGAACGTGCGCGTGACCTCGGGAAGGCTCGAGTATGTCGTTGACGTCACACAATACCCTCATGCCTCAAAACCCCCTTTCTCTCGTCTATTAGTTCCCCCGGAAGCCACTTCGGGGCATGTCATCCAGGCCTCCGTCCCAACGATCTTGAAAAAAACAATCAGGTTCCTCGAGGAAGGCCATGTGACCGTGCGCTTTCGGGATCTTCGTCAACAATGGCCTCACAGACCTCTTACGCTTCATCATCCCGTTCGTTGGAAGAGTCGAGCAGACGATAATACGAATTTGCTCTAAGTAAGGTCAATCCATCCATGATCCGAGAATGGTGAGCTCTGACTGACCCAGCCTATAACGCGACATCAGAAAGGGTAGACACAGGGAAGTACACGCGTCGTCGGATTAACAGCAAGGTCCCTACGGAGAAGCAGAGGAGGCGCCTGCTTCCTCACGTCACGGAGAGAGCTTGCAAGCAGTCACAAAGATGTTCATCCCCGCTGGAATCGGCCTGATACTTCGCTCACTCCGAGTCCTCGTGCTTGTGGCATTAAACACGCTGTGCCACGTACGTAGCCCACGCATGCTGTGGAGATGAGCGAATGCATAGCTTGTGATCAGCGTTCCAACTTCCAAGTCCAACAGCTGTGCAATCGAAGACTGTATGGATATTTATATGATGACCGGTGAGAGAAGTGCAGTCTCACAGCCTAAATTCATTAGAAGCAGTCAGGCATGATTGGGGATTTACTGTTTCACACCTGAACATCTCGAATCGAACTGGGTTTGGCCCCTTCTTTCCCGATCAAATTGCCCCCGAGTCGAAGGGGTCTGTCACAATGCATTTATGGTGTAGCTACCAGTCATCAACCACTGAGGCCTCCGCAATTTTACTTACCTATTGTACCTGCTGCCCAGCTAGGACCAAATCCAGTTGGGTCCCAGATGAAGACCCTCTGACATTCTTTTCCGAGAGGTACTGGCTTCAAGGTGCCGCCATTGGCGCCATCGCCCATGGGATTACTGTCTCGCTATATTTCTTGTCCTTCCATTTCCTCGTGCGCGACAAGAATCGTATATAATTTAAACATTGCGTGCCCCTGTTGATCTACTGTCTCCTTCGTCAGCACTCTCTTCATGATCGCACTCGCAACTTTCACCCAGATGGCGTTCATCGACGATCGTAGTTATCCAGGCGGTCCGAACGCATCGAGGACGTTTTCTTCCCTATCCGTATGAACTTTGTGGGTAACCAGCCTTTCTGTCTATCTGGCTATCCGATGCTTTAGTGGTGGGTACCCATTGAATTGGATGGCCTAATTAACGACTCACAGTAATATCAGGTGTGACGTTTTAAAGTCATCTATGAAATGTGCCGGGTCCCTATCTGGATAGTAATGTTCTTCCCTTGCCTAGTGCTTGTAGGGTCCGTGGGTAAGCACCTTTGTTCTATCCTAAGCTTGTAAGAATGTCTAATGAACGCTACGAAATACAGCAATGGGGATAATGTTCCTCATTCAGGTTTCGATCACAGATCCCTATTTCACGAACAGTATCAACTTTACTCAGCCTATCGCTCGCGTTGAACATCGTTCTCCGTTTGCTGACCTTCAGATATTACATCGTTTCTGTGATGGGACCAAAATATGGGACACTACACATCGACCGTTGCGATGATCATTGAATCAGCTGCGCTCTGCTAGGAGCAGTAATTTCGGACTTGTTGAACGGAGTCGTGTACGTGCGTGCATTCTGATTCAGAATCTTATTCCCGGATTCTCAGCGCTCAGCAACGAATCTAATTATAATCAGGTCACTGGCATTTCCCACCCCCTGAGATGATACTGCACATGAAACCTCACAGTTTCAAGTTTATGATCTAGTGTGCTGTTCAAATCGACCCCTGAGAGTGGTTCCCACGTATTTGAGCCAAGGGGTCGAAGACTTCATCTTCACAATGTTTGCGGCCGCGCTCGCGCTCGTCCTCTGTACAAACTTCTGTCTCGTATCTGCAGAGGCCAGTGGTATCCGTTTGTCCAAAGGTAATGAGGCGATTGTTCTTCCCGGCCCGTCATTTCAACGCAGACCTATCGCTTTCAGTCCCGTTTGGAGACCCAGTAGCGATTCGTGCAGACAAGACCGCCCACTACAGCCTCGTATCGGACGAGGGTAAGGCTGAATTTGATGCACTCATTCTGCGCGGGGGGCATACGGTCGTGCTGCCCGACCCCAGGAACGGCAAACCCGTCACATACACCGTCACGCTCCTCCACCAGCTCAAGTGTCTGGGCATCATCCGGGAGAATTACAACACTGGGGAGCCACCGTCGCGGCTCACGAACCATTGCATGAACTACTTGCGCCAGTCAACGCTGTGCAATATTAACACGAGAATAGAACATTCGGTTAAGCCAAAGGGAAACGCTGCGAGAGGGTACGATACGGTTTGTCGGGATTGGACGAAGTTGTACGATGAAGTAGAGAGGATCCAGAAAGCCGAATTCGGGACTGAGTGACCGTGCGGAAATACTCACTCCTTGTTGTGTAGAACACGCTATACAATGTAACATTATGCGGCGTTGCGGATTCAGCACCTCGGGCTCATGACACCGCCCCACAGAAATAATTAGAAGCATTGAACCGTGATCAGGAACCAGGTCGTGCCTGGGCCATGCCGCCGACCAAATGACCACTGAGTCTTTGAAGGGCCTCCCGCGTGCTTTCACGCATGACCCGTGCGGTAATAATAGTGCTTTTCGGGTGTTGGTACGACAATCAAGATCACTATGTACTGCTGTATCCCCGACGAACCCACTCTTGTATGAAATGATGATCAGCTCAAACTACCCATAAATGTCACAGTGACGGTTGCCAAAGCGTCCTCGGCGGCCGACGGTGACGGTGATTGATCCCGGTTCAACCTTCCGGCCACCAGCAAACAAATGCCACAATGCTCCAATGTTTGGTGCACTGCATTTATGATGTAGCTGCCAGTTATCAACCAGGCCACATCAAATCAGTTCACTTTGCTCACCTATTTTATTTGCCCGCCCAGCTAGCATGTCGATCAACTCGAGTTGGGTCCCAGATGAAGACCCTTTGACTCTCTTTTCCGAGAGGTGCTGGCTTCAAGGTTCCATCGTCAGCGCCATCGCCTATGGGATTACTGTCTCGCTATACTTCCTATCCTTCCATCTCCTCGTGCGTGACAAGAATCGCGTAGAATTAAAACAACGCCTGCCCCTGTTGATTTACATCACTGTATCCTTCGTCCTCGGCACTCTCTTCATGATTGCACTAGCAACATTCACCCAGATGGCATTCATCGACGATCGTAATTATCCGGGCGGTCCAAACGCGTTCGAGAACAATATGTTCTCCATCCCTGTGGACGATGCGGGTAACGCAGCCTTTGTTCTATCCAACTGGCTGTCCGACGCTTTAGTGGTGAGTAACCATCGAATTAGACAGCCATTCTAACGACTCACAGTAATGTCAGGTATGGCGTTTTAAAGTCATCTATCAGAGGTGTCGAGTACCTATCTGGATCGTGATGCTCTTCCCTTGCCTTATGCTTGCGGGGTCGGTGGGTCAGCACCCTTCTTCCATCCTAAGCTTGTGAGAATGTCTAACAGAGGCTTCGAAAATGCAGCGATGGGGATAATGTTCCTCATTCAGGTTTCGACCACGAATCCCTATGTCACGAACGGCATCAACTTTACGCTGCCTTATCTCAGTTTATCACTCGCCTTGAACATCATTCTTACAATGGCCATCGTCCTCCGTTTGCTTACCTTCCGATACCGCATCGTCTCTGTGCTGGGACCAAAATACGGGACGCAATACACATCGATCGCTGCGATGATCATCGAATCCGCTGCACTCTACTCTGCTGTTTCAGTCACCTTCCTCGTCCTGTTCGGGATCGGAAACCCAGTTTCGCAGGTGTTCGTACAGTCTTTGAACCAATTCCAGGTGAGGCTTGTTCGAAACGTTGACGATCTCCTTCTCACACGGACGTACAGACAATTGCCACGCTACTAATCGTGTTCCGCGTCGCGCAGGGTAAAGGTTGGACTGAGGAGACTGCTACATATGTGATGACAGCTCGGAGATCGGAGTCCCGGCAGTTAGGCAAGATGCGATTCGCCTCACCTGGAGCTTCCCTCACGCTGGCGGGTTCTGGGGAAATAGTGAAGAGCGGCAGTGGGGAGCTCCAAGACCGTTCGTATACATTCAACGATTTCCCTGCGAAGAATGATGTAGTGTAGCGGCGAAGTTGTTTCTCTCAAAAACATTGCAGGCGCGGAGCAGATTTCTATAGATTCGTTGTGTCGATCGAGTTGGGGGAAGGGGTAGCAAGAAGTCGCGCCTTCTCGATGACTTCTGTGCACTGCGAGATGTAGGAGACATGGTCGGCCAGTACTAGCGACTGTAGCGAAACCGGTTATCTGGTAGTCTGTGAGAAAGAATTAATCCTGTCTACATGAGTAATCTTCATGATACTACGTGCAAACCTCCTCCGGACCGCCGCCGTGGCTTTTTTTTCTCAGCTTACGAGGCAAGATGCTGGCAGGTTACCGTCGTGGTGGGACCGTGACTGGCAGTCTGAAATCCGACTCTGAGTTTGAAACCAGCTTGCATCAGCACCGGCCCGGGGCCCGAGAATTCTGAAACAGTCCAGGGAGGTGCTCAGGTGGTACTTCATTTTTTGCATCCACACCGGCGGGCTCCAGGTACGCTAATTGTATCATATGATTATTCCCCCCTAATCATGATGGCCACGTGTGTGGGAGTTGGTACAAACGGTACTGAGTCCTTTATGGTTCAGCCTTTCCGGCCCATACGATCGGACACATGCAGAACACATACAAAACTTACCACGGAAAATTAGTAGTTCAAAACCCTAACGAAAATTAAATCCTTCGGAATACCGTAAGAACGCTTCCAGGATGCAATCCCACCTTCTTAATGTGGACCAGTTCTAACGCTTCGTGCAGACTACACCATATTTACCGCTCGTTCCGGCCACTATGCCCCTCTACTAGACGAGAGTCAGCTCGGCCATGGTAACTGCGAGTCCGCCAGTGAATTTGACCCATCTACCTCATTCCTCGATGAGAAGCGACACAAGACCCTAGCAATTCCTTGGACACTCATTGTGGTTATCGTGTGCATGCTTCTCAACGTCACACTCGGCGTCTTCCCTATGGTGCTCACCCAAAAGAAGGGAGCGGATACACTTATTACAAGACAGAACATCCACCTCCTCCGTCGACCCAACCAGTACATCGGGTTTGATGAGCTATAGCGCCCCACTCCTCCTGTCAGTCGACAGTTGACCTCATACACTATCTTGCTCAGCCTGGGGACGCTGCATCCCCAGACACTGTGTTTGATGACGATTTTTCCATGCAAATGGTCCATAGCGGCACCATCACACCTGATCATAGAAGGGTGCGCGTTACGCCCACTGTGAGTCCATCGGAACCTCAGAGTTGACACGTTTCTCTGACGGAAAAAACCCAGAGATGTCAACCATCATCCGATTCCGTGCAATTGACTGGGAATGGAGATTTGCGAGCTTCACGTAGATTTGCCAGAGTTCTTTAGTCAGGAGAGCCACTCCGGTTCGCTCGCACTGTATCATGTCAACTCCACGATTCCGTTAGATACTTCTTCCGACACCCCTCCTCCTCGTATCGCCAAGCTTGGAAACATTGCACTTGGGAACGGCATTGTCACGTGGCACAGGAAGTTCAGCTGTGCAACGGACGAGGTGCTTTCATTCGAGCTCAGCTGTCTTCCATTAAAGGAGTCGGGCGGCAATTCCATCTGTTTTGTGGACTGTATACAAATCAAGGACACAGCACCTGGTGAGCCACCCAGATCGGGTTGTCCCTCTGAGATGATACCTTTGGTTCTGATCGGCGATGTAGCCATCCATATGGTGCAACATTCAACCATCTGATCGGACTTGTCATGGAAAACGTATCAATGTTTCACCCCGGGCTGATTTGAAGTCGAAATGAGTACATGTTACTTTACGTCCTTTTGTGAGTGTTTCGTCGAGTTGAGACTGTCGAGTAGACCACACCTTTTCCCAGGCTCGTACGTACACGGTAGAGTGAACCAATTGGATCATTCAACATTTTCTGTTTCACCTGCCCCTTCCTCGGGTTACGAACACCTGCATCATTGTTTCAATTACCTGCGGCAAACGCTGCTGTGTCAGGCGGCGGATACCCTTGAACTCGGAGACTTCATGGAAAGGGATTTCGAGAATGAACGTGTTGGAGATACGCTGGTCTGCCGCGATTGGCAACAGGTTTATACTGCGTTGGATGAGAATTATCAGGATTGGATGGAGTGGGGGAAGGAGTGGAATTGAAGTTTGGTTGAACGAGCATAGTGTCACATACATACTCAACAGATTGACACTAAGCTGACGTGCTCCACCGTTGATTCGAGTAAATGCATCGATGTTCAGCCAGTCCATGTCCGCGTAGGTATCATTGCGATCATTCAGTGCCTTCTGGATTGACTACAGACAGTGAAAATGATGCCAAAACACGATGGTGAACAGCCTACATCATCACTCTGCTCCTGGTATAAACGCCATGAGGTCCTAAGCACTTTCATCTTCCCTCAACACCACGAATGGAAAATTTTAATCGTACGGCTCGTGCAAAAGAGGTGATGCAATACTCCGCCCGTACCCGTTTGATCGGGAAAAGATCGCCCGAGGCCTTGTCTCGATTCCGGGAGGTTCATCAGCATTAATAAAGTCGTCGACAGCTGTGCGTGTGAAGAGATGATTCTGAACCCAAAAGTAGGTACACTTCTGATACAATTGGGTCAACGTGATCGCCTACCTGACTCCGCATCATATGCGTGATCATTATCCTGATTGCGCAAACGCACTTGATTCTTCTCATGCCAACTCGTCGCAAATAGCTGGGCCTTTGAGCGCTTATTCCGCTGCACCATGCGTATCTGGCAACGGAAATGTTTGCGCGACTCCGGGGAAGTAGAAGGGGATAAACTCACCGCATATATGAAACTTTGGGTAGCCTGGCTTCAACTCGTCCTCGAGCCACCACCCACGACAGCGATGTCTGAAACCACGGGGAAGACAAACTTTCGTGTCGGCGGCGAAACGTACCAGACATGGTACAGGATATTCGGTGACCTCAAATCGGGCGTTCGACCCCTAGTCGTGCTGCACGGCGGTCCCGGTCTCTCCCACCACTACGTCCTCCCCTTCGAAGAACTCCACACTCGCTTCAACATACCAGTCATCTTCTACGATCAGATCGGTATCGGCGAGTCCTCTCACCCAAAAAAACGTCCCCAAAGAGTTCTGGACGTTCGACCTCTTCATGGACATGCCGTGCACTATGTGAGAGTACGCGTTAACTTTTGCAACAGTTACCAGCGGAGCTGAGGGAGACGATCGAAAAGCATGAGAGGGAGGGAACGACGGAGTATCAGGAGTATCAGGAGGGGATGAAGGTCTTTTATGCAAAACACGTTTGCAAGCTCAGTCCGTGGCCGGAGGAGCTAAACACCTCCTTCGCAAGCTGACCCTACTGTTTATTCGACAATGTGAGTACTTCCGTACGTCTACTTTCCGCGGGACACTCACGTTGGAACAGGCTGGGTCCGTCGGAGTTCACGATCGTCGGTACATTGAAGGATTGGTCTTGCTTGGACCAAATTCACACAATCGATTGCCCAACTTTTCTGACTAACGGGGCGGATGACGAAGCGCAAGATGTGGCCGTGGAACCATTCTTTAGGAAGATCCCAAAAGCGCGCTGGGTGACCTTTGCAAAAAGTAGTCGCATGGCCTGTTTTGAGGGACCTGATCGTTACTTCAATATCGTTGGGAAGTTCTTGACGGAGGCCTGATCCGGCCGGAAGTAAGGGAAGGCAATGTTCATGTCGCCGTATCTACTCGCGAGTCCCATACCATAGTCTATAACGAAATGGAGCATGAGGCATCAGTGCAGTAAAACGGATCCCATCGCGTGCAGAACGACCGACCTGGAGCCCACTTGTTTTCCTGATTCATAAATCTCGCTATAGACAACCGTTTGATGGCCAAGTTCCTGCATTGAGAATGGGGTGGCAACAAACGAAATGAAACGAAAGTCGAGTCCCCATGCGAGTGCAAGACTCAGGAGTGGATCGATACTCTGGAAGTAATACCAAGAGAATTCGGGCCAACTTCGGGCTACACCCATTTGCATGTATCATTGTAAGTCCATCTTTTCGTCCCGGCCGTTGACTGAAGTAAAAAGACGGGGACAAAAACAAAGACTTTGATGAGTGCATATATTGGGGATGTAAAGAAGAGACGACCAGAAAGACGGTGAACCACACCTATCTGTACATTCCAATCAATGACCCCATGGAAGCTCTACGGCCCGCTGTCGAACCACGATGCGATCCTCGTCAACGTTTCCCAGACTTCGGGCTCATGCCACGAAAACAGCAGGTGATCATGCACTGCATCCTTGGACTCGTAATAAACGACCTGTCCCTTGCCCTCTCCCTCCCCCATATCCCTCGCCATCTTCCACCACAACGTCCGAATTGAATCCAGCGACGGCTCCACTCCCCCCGCACACACCAACGTTCTCGGGAAACCATGGAACCGCGCGTTGACGCAAGGGTGTAGCGACGCCGGACTCACCCACGCATTTTTTTCTGCGAACCCAAGTCCGAATGGACCCAGAAACGCGGTCTTGCCATAGCTCACCGTGCGTGTCCGATCCCGCCCCGCATTTTCTGTATAATCCACCGAGAAGGGGCTTGCGATGGAACTCAGTGGCCCTTCGTGCGACGCACCCAAGTCCGCCCATGGCGAGAGAAGGAGTAAACCACCAGGCATCCGCGGCAGTCTCAAATCAGGATGATAGTCCGCATAGTCTCTCAAATACCGCAACATCGCTAACGCGAGGTTTCCACCTGCAGAATCCCCTTGTACGATCACATCCTCGGGCCGGAACCCAACCCGTTCCACGAGATAAACGTATCCCGCCAACGCATCTAACAATGCTGCTGGGAACGCGTTCGCCTCGCTGTAGGGCGCCGCAGTCGACAGCCGATATTCGATTGCAAATGTCCGTGTGATGCGGGAGGAGTGAGCTAAGATTCCCCGAGCGATATTGGCGGTTGGGTCGGCGGGGTGGGCAGAGAGTTGGATGTAGCTTCCTCCGTGAAGACGGTAGACGACTTTGTCGCCTGGCTGAGGAGGGGCACCAGGGAGGAGGGTGGTGTCGCGGTCGATCCAGTAGCCGGGGATGCGAGCGCAGGTGACGTTGGCGGCATGGGCAAGGACGAGGATGGTTCCGGTGATGAGATGGGGTACAGGGTCGACCCAGACGCCTTTGACGCCCGGACCGGACGTGATGGCGTGGTGGGTGGGGAAACGAACGAGTGGGCCGGTCCTGTCGCAACGCGTAAAACGTTAGTATGAATCTCGCGCGTTTTGTAGTGTGAAAAGCAAGACAGTAGACGCACTTTTGAGTTACCCGAAAGAGATGTCGGAATACGCTGACAAGCACAGTACGGGTTATCGACCAGCCTGGACGGGGACGCCATGACTGCGGGTAAGCAGAAAGATACCAATATGGCAGTCTAAAGAGCGTGGTGGAGACGACCTGGTAGGTCAAGTAGAGGCCAAACCAGGGCTGCTTGCGCAGTTCATAGACCATTTACGAATGTGCTGGGTTGAATGAAAGTGTAGAGGAAAGTTTGACATCTCATTCAATGGCAAGGCGATACAAAAGCTGTGTGGCTGGCGGCTCAGTGGCTGTAACTCGGATGTTGACTCGCCCTGGTCTACTCATGCATGTACCCATTGGTTGCAATGGCACGATGCATATGTATGTACATATCCATGATCCATGATGTTCGTGGATTGCGTTCGTGGAGAAGACGGTGGCCTAGCAGTGTACACGCTATGGAGTCAATCAAGGCAAAGACATAAGTGATAACACTGAGTCCACTATTGTACACAGAGCCTCCATCAAACATCATACACGGTGATGGATCGAGCAATGAGATGAAATATTAGAAGCACACTCTTTCCTTTGAGTCAAGCCACCTGACTCAATCCGCAACACGTTCCAAGACCCAACGTTGGTCTTGACTGTTCTGTGTTCACCAAGGCGTGTCAGTACGGATACGTATGAAGTTCATCAATGATGCCTACGTCGCGAGTCGAAACCGAGACCTTGTAGTTTGGGTACCATGACTTTAGCTGGGAGCGCGCAACTTGAACGTAAGCTGACTTACACCTCTATGACTCTTGCTAAAATGGATGGCCATGGCGTCTCCAGCATTTCCGATCCTGTCTTGGTGAATAAGTAAGTCATATGGGCGATAAGTGGTAAAGACTGACACGTATGCATCTCCCCTAGGTTCAATGGTCCAAGTTGTGTTGCTACCACCGGCGACACAGATTAATGTGTTGGCACTCCCGTTACTCAATTCTCCGTCCAAGTTGCCTGTGCGACCCGTGATCTTGTAGGCTCCGTCGGCAAAAAGAGAAACTGTCCACTGTCCGAATCAGTTGTTAAACGGAAATTAATCCGACGAAAGGAAGTAATGACAGACTCTTTGAGAGACATTGGATTCATCCGATTGTCGCAGTAGAACCGTGCCAACTCCGTCTTGTGTGCACGTGAGGTATAGATCGCCAGTGTTGCTTTTGATTCGGTAAATGCCATCCGAAGTACATGGTGGAGTAACCTCAGCGTGTACCACTCGAAGGAGATCGTTGGGCTGCGCGGCACTGATGGCAGTGGTTGTTCTGCTCAGCTCGCCTGATTTAAGGTTCAGTCGGAGACAATCACCGCCAAGTATAACGCACCAACGTGCTGCTCCAGTACGCGAAGTTTGTCATGGAGAGCCTCAATTTGCAGCTGAACGTCCTCCCCGCTCCTATTCTGGGGTTGTTGAATAATTCTTTGACCGACTAGATAGTAGTCGGAGATGATATCGTTGAGATTGCGTAGAGTGATTTTTCCGTTTGCGTCGCTGATGGCGAGGCAGTTGCTGTCCGAGGAAAGTGCGATTGACCGTACATGTGCCGGGTGTCGGATGTCAGAGCCGATCCGTGCAGACGTCGAAGTATCCCAGAGCGAAACATGATAACCAACGAAGGAAACGATGTATCTGCCGTTGCTGGATGTGGCAATCGACCCCCAAGCGACGGGCCCGAAATTATTGACTGGCTCGCCGGGAATTGTCCAGCTAGAGGAAGTTTGCCCGGTGTTTAAATCGATGTGCATGAGTATATTGCGGGATACTAAGGCGAAGACGCTCTGGTCACTGGACCATGCGATGGGATTGTTCGGGTATGAAGCAACTGAGGCTGGAATGGTTCTGAGCAACTCGCCGTGGTGCGTATCGTAGATTCGCAACGTCCCACCCACTGTGCCAGTTGCCATGCGATCTCCGTCGGGAGAGAACCTCACCGCCCTCAAGCTACCTTCGTGTTCGAGCGGACCAACAAGTCGTGCCCCGGTCGAAATGTCCCAGATGTACGCTCGCTTGTCATTTGAGCCTGTCGCAAATTTCGTCGAGTCGGGGGACACGTGAACTGTATCCACCCATTCCGAGTGTTCGCTCACCGTGAGGACGATTTGACGAGACCTCATCCCCCATACATTGGCCACCCGGTTCCCGCTGCTGACAATCCACTTTCCATCGCCTGAAAGAGCCATCGCCGTGACCGTACTGCCCGTTTTCATTCCCTCTCCAACCTCCACACCATCATCGATACGCCACTGTCGGATCATCGCTTCGTCGCCACCACTCAAAAGGTACCTGCCATCCTCCAAGAAAACGAGCGATTGAATACGACCACGCCCGTTAATCTCAATTGTTCTTGTATTGTCTGTGTAAGTGGTCAGCATTGACCTATCTTGCAGTCTGCACTCACTCATTCTTCAACGTTAGCTCAGACCCGTCCACGGGTCACGGAAGGAATACGGGTCAAGGCGACAGTGTGGTTACCCTTAAGGCATCTACACGCGTTCTCTTATCGACTCGGACATGCATCAGTTGTCACATGACCAGTCACCTCGTGTTCCTGGCTATTCGATCCCGCTCCACTGGAGGGAAGGCCTTCATGTTTCAAGTCGCCGATGCGCTAGTATCTCACGATTTGACCCCGCACGCAAGTAGGAAACGAAAGCCATTTCTCTCGTTTTGTGTTCAGTAAGTAAAACTCCTAATATAACGCTCAGGCTGGAAAGAACCCACTGATCGAATGTATGCTTCCTCAGCTCATGTCCGTGCATTCCATCAATTCGCTCAACCCGTACACGTTTTAGCCTGCATGGGAAATTCTGTCCTTGCCTCGTGGTTGTGACGCGATGTCCTAGAGACGGATTCCAGTACTAACCGGGTTCCTGCCGTTATCTACTCCCAATCTATGCATGTTCATGATGACAAGTTGCAAGGTGACCTATTGCAAGCGTTCCTCGCGAGGCTTTGAGACGCTCGAGGTTTGACTAAGCTTACACCACTACACGTTTTAGGCTGAGGCGCGATCCTTGTCGTTCTCCCAGGTCATTATAATCCAGCTCCTGATTGTGTCACTTCTTCTGCTTAGATAGGGTTCCGTTGAAAAACCATGAGTACTTTTTCACATGTGTGAATAACTCGGAAGACCAGTGACTATTTTTTCACTAGTGTTTAAATCTCTTTACTAACAGAATGTTATTAACAGGTGATAAATTATTTTTCACGTGCAGTGAAAAAAAGAATGGGAGTGGAAATTTGCGAAAAACCACCAGTTCCAGTCAGGTTCGTGTGCCCCTACGACTGGACACCGTGGACGGGGCTCGGGAAGCTGAAGAGTGGCAGAGTTGCATCGAAATCAATGACGAGCGGGCTGTCGAGATTGATGTCCCTGTCCGCTTGCAAGACAACATCTTCCTGGAAGCTCCCAGTGGCCTACTCGACTCCTCTTCATCCTCGTCGCCTTCGGTTTATTCGGCCACACTCGAGATGCTTGCGTAGGGGCCAGTGCCAATTACGACTGCCCGAAGCAATCTTTGTCGATATTCCTAAGCCTAATTACCGGGCGCCGGAAGGCGGTAAGGTTCCTATCGTTTTCGGGATAGCTGTAGAATAGTGGTATGTTAGTGCCAATAGAATAAATGGAAGACATACTGTCTAAGTTCAAGTTCCGTACCACTGAGAATCTGCTACTAGTAGCTCAATCCGTAACACGTCCCAGGACCCAACGTTTATTTCCAGTGTCCTGTGTTCACCGAGGCACGTTGTCAATGCGGGACCATGTTAACTAATGGGCACTCAGACTATCTGCCAACTAATGCTGTCTGAGCTGTCATGCGTCACAGGCTCCTCCTTCTCGGGAACGCAGCTCGCTCGCCCTCACAGTGCTTCGGGCCGAAAAGCCCTCTGGGCTTTTGCCCAAACCATTAAACATCCTCACTCCTGTGGGGTACATGGCTACCAGTATGTAGTATGTACACTACCTGCTCCTCCCTGTGAGCCACCGTTGCAATCGAACTGCACGGAATAACTGTAAGCCTGCTGGCATACCATCGCGTGTACGATACTATGTATTCCCGCTGCACCTCGTAGAGAGTAGTAATCCTTCTTGTACCTGTACGCCATTGTCGCCCATACGGAGCGTGGTCCTGTCCTGTTGCCCGCACGGTGAACGTTCAACGACATGATGTGCGCTAGCGTGAGCCTGAGACGCGGCGGGTTTGAACCTGCTGGCCCGTTGTCAGAATTTACATGAAATCATTCCAGAGTGGGAGGAATTCAACCGATAAGCGTACCTTTGTGACAGGTTATGATGACTCAACGCCACTATGATCTTGTTTCCATGCCATCTGTGATCGATGTGATCCTCCTTCAACTTGAACGACTGGGTGAGTGCCGCGGCCATGGCAGTTTTATGATCTAATCATCGATGGTGCAGATGGAGTCAGAGTAGATACATAGTTTCAGTGACTCGAGAGCTGACTGCGACTAGGACTCGTGCCATGATTGCGAGAAATCATTCCTGTTCTCGTCTTCAAGCTGATTCTCGACCCCTCGCGCCCAGCGCCAACTGTCAAAGACCAAGATTAGACCTTGGGAATATCTGGAAAACTGAGATGGAGTCTTCCGTCGATGGGGCCATTCCGAGTTGCTGAAGCAGCACTCGAGGGACGGTCCCGGACGGAGCATTTGCTGGTAAGACGCCACCTTCGTTACTGGTACGCAGAAGCTCCAAGAAAACGGTTTAGCCTGGTCACCGGACTACGTGTCCCCGGGAAGTAGTGCCCAGGTATTTTTCATAGGGCATCATTTTGTTTTGGCTGCTCGTTGACAGCAGAGCCCGAAGGGACAGGTACAACTAATCGCTTGACTTTCTGTTGCGAAGGGTCACGGTGTCCCTGGACACGGCAGCAAACAGACTCAAATTTGATTGGTTACTTATTCAATGCTCCATGTGCGTGTTGTCGTCCACGACGAGGACAATGATGAGACCATGCGGGACGATGAGCGCTCTGAATAAATTTCTCACGTGGCGGAGCACGTTCGTTCGTCGCTGGTCTGGTCACCAGACTAGTTGGTCGCCGCGGTAATGCCGATGACCGCCAGCGCTAGCAGGAACCTTTAAAATGCCCCACAGTGGCAAGTGATTCCTTGAGCCGTGAGTCGCACCATCATGCTGCACCTCACCATTGTCGCTGTCGCGGCTGCCTTCCTCGGTGTTGACGCCCAATTCATCGACCTTACCAACAGTTCCACCCCCTGGTCATGTCTCGCAGAGTCCACTGGCGTACATGTTCCTGGCACTGTTCCGTGCAACCCCTACGAACCTCTCCAACAACACCTTGCCTTTGCCAGCCCGACCGGTATGACCGTCAGCTGGAGCACTTACGCCCAACTTGATACTCCGCAAGTTTGGTACGGCGAGTCCCCAACCGCCCTCACCAACGTCGTTACCGGAAGCTCGACCACCTATCCTACCTCCCGTGTATACGACAACCATGTCAAACTCACGGGACTCAAACCAAATACAAAATACTGGTACCGTACCTCTTACCAGTTGAGTTCTTTCTCCATCTGTCTCTGTTTCAACCATCTCACCATCCCTCTCCGTAGGAACTGTGCTGGGTGTGCGTATAGAGCCACCGATACCTTCACGACTGCCCGTGAGGCCGGCGATGAAGCCGCTTTCACAGTGGCAGTCGTCATTGATCTTGGATTGATGGGTGCAGATGGTCTGAGCACAAAGGTTGGCCCATACGGAGGTGCAGCAAACCCGCTCGGCCAGAATGATCTCAACACAATCCAGAGTCTCATCGAGAATAAGGAGTATGCCCTTCTCTCGACTAGCCCACCCCACTCGCTCATCCCTCGTCCAGTACTTATGAATTTATTGCTCACTTTGGCGATATCGCCTATGCCGATTACTTCATCAAGGAAAGCTGGGAAGGCTACTTTGGCAATGAAAGTCTCATCCCCAACATGACGAGCGTCATCGACGGCTACAATGTCTTGCTCGAGCAGTACTATGACCAGATGACACCCCTCACTAGCGGAAAGGCCTACATGGTTGCTCCAGGAAACCACGAGGTGAGTCTCCCCTTCTTATCCCCTCACTCATCCTTATACTCACCACGCACATCCCAATAGGCTAACTGTGATAACGGGTAAGCCACGCACATATGTAATTACGACCCGAGATTCGACATAGCTCATCTTTAGTGGAACCACGGATTCCATCCACAACATCACCTACACCACCTCCATATGTGTCCCAGGCCAAACCAACTTTACCGGCTATAGTGAGTTCAACCTTTTTCATCCCCTCTCCTCGTGGACGAATCCCTTTTCATCCTACAGTCAACCACTTCCGCATGCCCTCTGACGAATCCGGTGGCCTCGGCAACTTCTGGTATTCCTTCAACTACGGCCTCGCCCACTTCATCATGCTCGACAGCGAAACTGACCTCCCTACCGGTCTCCAATCGCCCGACGAAGCTGGCGGCCCCGACGCCGGTGCGGACAACGGTCCCTTTGGATACCCGAACCAGCAGTACGAGTGGTTCGAGAACGACCTCGCCTCTATCGATCGCGAAAAGACGCCCTGGGTGGTCGTCGGCCTCCACCGGCCGTGGTATGTCGCCGCCCAGAACGACTCGGGGGACGTCTCCTTGGCCTGTCAGCAGGCATTTGAGCCGTTGATGATCAAGTACGGCGTCGACCTCTACATGCAAGGACACGTCCACGTGAGTTCACCTTTTGCCATCTTTTTCTTTTCGCGTCGCGCACCATGGTTTTAACCGAGTCCCTCCGGTACTTCAGGTTTACGAGCGGAATGCCCCGATCGCCAACTGTACGTCCCACCAGCCTTGGTCTCTCTACGCGTTGAGACCGCGTCCGAAGTCCGAGTTCCTAATCACCCTTGTCTCTAGACTCTATCGATCCCAACGGACTGGACAACCCATCCGCACCCTGGAATATTGTCAGCGGTGCCGCAGGTCACTATGACGGTCTCGACACGCTGACGTCGCCGCTCCCGTACTGGTCTGTCCAAGCTTGGGACAAGTGAGTTGCTCCTTCCCGCGTCTTTTGTTTTTGACCTCGTGCGACGTCGGACGTCACGTCACTGATCGTTTATGTTTCTGTGGTTGGGTTGTACGTGCGTGCTGACGATGATGACTCACCCGCAGCACCTATGGCTGGTCACGATTGACGTTCCACAACCGGACGCATCTCACGCACGAATTCGTTGCGAGCGCCAACGGAAGCGTCATGGATTCCGCGACCCTGTACAAAGCGCACGATTTCTCGAACGGAAATGGTAACGGCCAGGGACAGTGAAAGTAGGATACGATATGATGCGAGCACCTTCGCAGTGTTTGTAAAGAGAATCACACAAGGACACTTGCATCCGTTCATTGGGGGTAGGCCTTGATATTTTAATTCATGTCGCCAATGCATCGGTCAGGATTAGAACCCGGACGTAAATACGGAACGAGAGCAAGTTGCGTTCGGCTTGTGTTAAAGTGAGCAAGTATAACGTGTAAGTATAACACTGGAAAGAACCCACCAATCGTTCTCCCTCGTGCTGCGTGACGCAATGCGGCCCAGAGATAGATTCTTATTAACCCGGTTCCCACCTGCAGTCAATGGATACTCACGATGACGAGCTGAAAGGTGCCATATTGCAAGGGTTGCTTGCGAATCAGCCTGAGATGGTGGCTACGGTGATTCGGCTGCTAACCAAACATACACCACCACACACCCTTGATTTCTTCGTGGTCTCCCTACCCGCCAAGTTGGACATCTTTGAGATGGTGAACGACGTGGTGTGCGCTAGCATGATATCCTAGGACTGCGACGTGTTTGAATCTGCCAAATCATTTTCAGAAATCGTTCAAGAGTGGGAAGACTCAGGAGTTCAACCACTGTATCTTTGCGACGCGCACTGCCATGTGTGGCCCTGGCATGACTATGTGAGTATGATGTGACTCAGTACCTCGTTCCCATGCCATCTGTGGTACATAATGGTCCTCCTTCGAGTTCAACGACGGCTGGGCGAGTGCAGCTGGCAGTTTCATCATCTAATCATTGATGATGCACATGGTGTCAGAGCGGGTCACTTGACTCCGACTCCGACTCGGAGTCGGAGTCGTGCCACTTGCTTTGGTTCTCGACTCTAAGACCACGATTAGAACTTGGGAATATCACGACACACTGGGATGGAGTCTCCGTCGATTTCGCCGTTCCGAGTCTATTGCTGAAATAGCACTTGAGGGATGAAGTGGCATTCGCTGGCAAGACGCCACCTTCGTCACTGGTACCTCCAAGTTGGGCCTGGTCTCTGGACTACGTGTTCCATGCGAATGGTGCCCTACAGGTATGTAAGTCGTTTTGTCGTGCCAGTGGTCCAGGGTGCCCGTTGAAAGCTGAGGGTTGGCAGGTACAACTAATCGTGTGACTTTCTGTTACGTTGAAGGGTTTCCTTGGACACGGGACCAAGTGCTCCGTGTGCGTGTTGTCGTCCACGACGAGGGCAATGATGGGACCACGCGGGACAACGAGCGCTTTGAACAGATTTCTCACCTGGTGCAGCAGCACGTTCGTTGGTCGCCGCGGTAATGCCGATGGCCGGCAGCGCTTTCAGGAACCTTCAAAATGCCCCGCACTGGCAAGAATCCCTTGAGCCGTGAGTCGCACCATCATGCTGCACCTCACCATTGTCGCTGTTGCGGCTGCCTTCCTCGGCGTTGACGCCCAATTCATCGACCTTACCAACAGTTCCACCCCTTGGTCATGTCTCGCAGAGTCCACTGGCGTGCATGTTCCTGGCACTGTTCCATGCAACCCCTACGAACCTCTCCAGCAACATCTCGCCTTTGCCGGCTCGACCGGTATGACTGTCAGCTGGAGCACCCATGCACAGCTTGATACTCCGCAGGTCTGGTACGGTGAGTCTCCCATCGCCCTCACCAATGTCGCCACCGGAAACTCGACCACCTATCCTACCTCCCGTGTATACGACAACCATGTCAAACTCACGGGACTCAAACCAAATACAAAATACTGGTACCGTACCTCTTACCAGTTGAGTTCTTTCTCCATCCGTCTCTGTTTCAACTGTCTGACCCACCCTTCGCAGGAACTGTGCTGGGTGTGCGTACAGACCCACTGACACCTTCACCACTGCCCGTGAGGCCGGCGATGAAGCCGCTTTCACAGTGGCAGTCGTCATTGATCTTGGATTGATGGGTGCAGATGGCCTCAGCACAAAGGTTGGCCCATATGGGGGTGCAGCAAATCCGCTCGGCCCCAATGATCTCAACACAATCCAGAGTCTCATCGAGAACAAGGAGTATGCCCTTCTTTCGTCTAGTCCACCCTCCTCGCTCATCCCTTGTCCAGTACCTATGAATTCATCGCTCACTTCGGTGACATTGCCTATGCCGACTACTTTATCAAGGAGAGCTGGGAAGGCTATTTCGGCAATAACAGCCTTATTCCCAACATGACGAGCGTCATCGATGGCTACAATGTCATGCTCGAGCAGTACTATGACCAGATGACGCCCCTCACTAGTGCAAAGCCCTATATGGTTGCTCCAGGAAACCACGATGCGAGTCTTCCCTTCTTCTTCCCTCACTCATCCTTATCCTCACTGTGTACGTCCCGATAGGCCAACTGTGATAACGGGTAAGCCTTGCATACATGTAATTACGACCCAAGATTCGACCTGGCACACATTTAGTGGAACCACGGATACCGTCAACAACATCACCTACACCACCTCCATATGTGTCCCAGGTCAACTCAACTTTACTGGCTACAGTAAGTTCAACCAGCGTCCTCCTCTCCTCATGAACGAATCATTTTTTATCCCACAGTCAACCACTTCCGCATGCCCTCTGACGAAGCCGGTGGCCTCGGCAACTTCTGGTACTCCTTCGACTACGGCCTCGCCCACTTTATCATGCTCGACAGCGAAACCGACCTCCCCACCGGTCTCCAGTCGCCCGACGAAGCTGGCGGCCCCGGCGCCGGTGCAAACAATGGTCCCTTTGGATACCCGAACCAACAGTACGAGTGGTTCGAGAACGATCTCGCCTCCATCGATCGCGAACAGACACCCTGGGTGATCGTCGGTCTCCACCGGCCGTGGTACGTCGCCGCCAAGAACACCTCATCGAATGTTTGCCTGGCCTGTCAACAGGCGTTCGAGCCGCTAATGATCAAGTACGGCGTCGACCTCTACATGCAAGGACACATCCACGTGAGTTCAAGTTTTTGGCATCGTCGGGCGCCATCATTTACCGAGGTCCGGTACCACAGGCTTACGAACGGAATGCCCCAATCGCCAACTGTACGTACCACCCGCCTTGGTCTCTACGCGTTGAGACCGCGTCCAAGTCCGAGTCCCTAATCGCCCGTGTTCCTAGATTCTCTCGATCCCAAC
Organism: Imleria badia; assembly: GCA_015039435.1. Classification (NCBI taxonomy): domain Eukaryota; kingdom Fungi; phylum Basidiomycota; class Agaricomycetes; order Boletales; family Boletaceae; genus Imleria; species Imleria badia. The sequence goes on from MU130828.1 coordinate 50,330, forward strand.
GGACTGAACAACCCATCCGCACCCTGGAACATCCTCAACGGTGCCGCAGGTCACTATGACGGCCTCGACACGCTCAAAGCGCCCCCATACTGGTCTGTCCAAGCTTGGGACGAGTGCGTTCCTCCCTCCCTCGTTTCTTGTACAGGCGTGCTGACGACCACTCGCCCATAGTACCTATGGCTGGTCCCGATTGATATTCCACAACCGGACGCACCTCACGCACGAGTTTGTTGCGAGCGCCAACGGAAGCGTCATGGATTCCGCAACCTTGTACAAAGCGCACGATTTCTCGAGCGGAAATGGTACTGGTAACAGTCAATAAAATTAGGATACGATGCGAGCATCATTACCGTGTTTGTAAATAAGCATTACACAAGGACTCACGTAGTACAATCGTTTATTGTTATCACGCACATTCGAACTAGTCCACGACATCGCAAGAGACATTTCGTGCGCACCACATGGGCAAGATTCACAATAACATTGAATGCCATTGCAAAAAAAGACGTATGTGACCAACTACAATTTGTCTCTTCCCAACGACGTCATCGACACCTTGTCGTTTACTGTCACACTTGACCTAAAGAAAGAGATACAGCATAGGGGAGAGGGATCAATAGGCATAGGTACATAGATGACAAAAAATATAGCAGGAGAAATAGCAACATGACGAGGAACAGCGGTTGCGTGTCGTCACATTCAATCATGCACGGAAGGGCCTCACCAACGCCGGCGTCGGACGTCCTCTTGGCCTCGGTCGATTCAATCGCAATCCATCCGCAGACCTGGACCAATTCAATAAGTGTTCAGTGAACTGCATCGCCAGGGAGGGAAAGACACTCACGACACGATGGTTCCTTGAGAGACATTCACGTTGGTCGGGGCTCCAATGCCAATGTTCTTGATGGTCGTGTTGTTCTCCTTGTTCTCAACGCCGCTGCGACCTGTGCTCTTCTTCGACAACGCAGTACGACGTACTGTCGATCCAACGCGCGTGCGAGGCGCAAGTCCCAAGACACGATCAGATTTGTCCGGGGAAACGACGCGTTCTTTTGGCTCTGCAGACGCCGTCGATGGCAGGTTTGGATTGATCAAGATTTGTTGCAACGCATTGGAAAGTGGCGAAGGATGGCGAGGCGCAGTTTTCTCAACAGATGAGGTGAGAGAAGCCGCGACCGTTGCTCGTAGATGTTCTACACCAGGGGACGATGTGAACGACGTCTTGACAGTTCGAGGGTACGGCGAGGGACGACTGTTGACCCGTGATCGCGCGCGATGAAGCCGAAGGTCAGACGGAAGTGGACCATACGTTTGTAGCGAATGTTGCAATATCGCCTGCATTCCTGATGGATGGCGCGGAGGGTCGAACGCTAGCAAACGTGTCAACTCCAAAAAAAAAACGTGAACTCATACCACTCACACTGCACCGCGAAAAGCGAAAACGGGGTATCGAGCCACGTACGTTGACTCTCTGTGACCGCGTCATCTGCCTCGTCCCGGAGTGCATAGTATCTTCGAAGCGCTGTGATACCCTGCTCGTCATCCCACAACGAAAATGAATCCACGGACGACGTTTCGGGATCTACGACAAACACTTGAGGTGGGTTCATCGGTTTCGTCGCAGCTTCAGCAAGCTTCGGCGTGTTGGAGACAGAACCTGGGACGGAGTGCTCAGGGGAATTCGTGGACGATACAGGTGAAGTGAGTTCCTCCTCAATCGTTTCGTAAATGGAAGTCCGTGACGCGCGAGCTTGGGATATACGGCGACGATGACCGCGTACATGAGGATGAGCACGATCGAGGACGGCATTAGAAAGTGGATGTGTGGCGTTGGCGTTTGAAAGCAAGACATTCAGTTGTGATAGATCGATGCTCGACAACGATCCCTCCGAGAACGAGGAGTAACCGTCGGAAATTGAAAGCGGGGGAGTTTCCGTCCCTGAACTCGACGTACACGTGCTCGACCTGGAGCGGTTGGCGCGGTCGGGCCGAGTAAAAACGGGCATGCGGACTACAGCAAAATATGAGGACCATCATCGTACGCCGTAGGTAGCACTTACCTGATGCTGAAAGATCCTCGCCATCACCCATCAACGCCGTATTCTCGAGGCTCTGCCGCTCGAGAAGACCGTGCCTTGCGCGAATCATGCGCTCGTCACCAAACTTGAACGAGTTGGTGGTGGAGGCGATCGATGGCTTCGTCTCGATAACGCGCGAGACCTCGGGGGACTCGTGGTCCTCCGGGTGGGCGTTCTTGATGCGGCTAAAGACTGTCTCTGGAGGGTTGGTGAAAATATTCTTGCGTCGCTCTACTTGGATGCATGGCGAAGAACCGATCATGGAAGTCACGGAACAGCGCCGTACACGGCCACCGCCGAGCATCTAGTCGTTCGTCAGATAAGAATATCAAATGCAAAGTGTAACCTCACACTGATCATTGTGTCGTCTTCCTTGGGCGGACTATGCACGCTCGGGATGCTTAGGCTAGAAATGGGGCGATAACGAGGCTTGGCGTCAAGATTGCCCGCGTGTTCCTCAAAGAATGTCGAGTCCGACGAGCAGACAGAGGTACGATGGCGAGTCTTCTCAAACAGCGAATCGGTCTTCTGAGACTCGAACTGAGCGTCCATAATCGAGTCGTATGACGTCCGGCTGTCGTACTCCTCCGTGTGGATTCGTTCCCCACGCACACTACCAGCGAGGCTCGGGACAGGCGAGGCCGAAATGGATATCAATGGTGTACCACGCTCCTGAGCAGACTCGAGCATCTTGTCTCCCAGCTCAGGTCGTCCGAGGTGCGATCCCGAGAAGTCGCTGAGCACAGATTCTCGTGTCCAAGAAAAGCGCCCACAGTTGGCGTACGAGTGCGCAATGCTACTCATGCTCGTGCTGGAATCGCTACGGCGATGGTAGCTGGAGTTGCGGTTGAAGAGGCTAATGGGAGGACCGGTGGACATGCCGGACTCAGGTCGTCGTTGACTGCGGTTGTAGGGATGGAGTGACGCGCGGAAGTAGAAGCTTGATGCGTCGCTGTCAATTCTGCGACGAGGCGGTTGTCGGCGCATGAAAGAGAATGTGTCGTCGACCGATGACATGGTGAACGAGAAGTCATCCGATGAGGGCCTCTCCCGTAAACTCGGCAGGGGCGCGGTCGATCCGTAATCAAAAGGATCCGCAGAACCACCGTGAACGACGTTGCCGTAGGACGAAATGGATGCGATGCTGTACATCGACTCATGCTTCTGGTGTCGCTTGTCAGACACGCAAGGCGGGGGATAGAAACTGGGTCGACTGTCATTGAATTCGAACCCTCGTCGTATCTCTGTAAACGAATCGAACCCTGCAAAACTCAATGCAGAAGAGTTGCGTTGATGACTAGCAACAACGAAAGACTTTCTAGCTGCCTCGCGTGCCTCTCGCTTAGAGGGTGAATTGGAGTCGAGTCGAGGCCTCTCAGGTGGAGACTCAATTTGGATGGCGTGCGCAAGGATCGACTTCATCAACGAACTCTCGTCGCCAGCGAATGACGCCATCGAGAGACATCTCGCAATCTCAGGGGGTGGAATGATATCTGAGAGCGTGAGCGGCGAGGCTTCCTTCTTAACGGGTGACGAATGCTTTCCACCGAACTTGAAGTCGCGGTTGAGCTGTCCGTTCGATGGTTGAGAGGCGACAGACGTGTCGTTTCGTGGCATATGAGGCGCAATTATGTCGAGCAGTTCATCATCCGAAGCAGTTGTAGCAAAGCTGTCCGTTCCAGGAAGCAAAGATGGCTCCGCGTTGACATCGACTGGGAAGCCTCGGGGGGGCAGTTCGCGAGATTCGTAATCGATGGGGAGGTTGAATGAACACTCGCCCGCCCGGGACAGCTCGTCCTGCAGAGTAGGAAGCTTTGGAACGGGGGGTAGCTCCTCAAAGTCGCAGCGGAGGTCGACTTCGGCGGGAGTACGGAACGCATTATCGAGCTGCTCAATGAAGCTGCGGCGATCGGATGCACCAGATTCGTTGAGTCTTTGCAACTCGCCAGTGAAGTCGAACGACCTCTTGGTGTCGTCCTCAGATAAGGTTCCAGTTTCTTCAACGTCAGCGTGATGTTCGTCCTCGTCAACCACGGTCGCCCGGAAGACAGGATGCTTGGATAGCGAGCTCTTGGGAGACGGGCTGTCAAGCACAGGTAACGGCATCTCTGGTGGCAAGCCTGGAGAAGGAAGCGGGTGTGTCGACTGGGGATTAAATGAAATGGTATCGTCGCCCTCCTGATCCGAATTCGACAAGATGACCTGCAGTTCGTCGGGAATGTCAGAGTCAGGATCGCTTCCGTCATAGTCCTGCTCGGCGATACTGCCGACAGAACCACCCATGGTACCAGCAAGTCCAAGGCTGCGACGAGCCTCGGGAAGGATTGGTAGGCTGCCACTTTCATGTTCCACGTGAGGGCCTAAAGACGACTTCTTGCGACTGTGGCCCTGTGCCTTCTTAAACACCGGCGAAGCGGCGAGGCTTCCATGAGACTCGGACTTGGAGTGACCCGAGCCGAATGTCAGAGTCGAGGGGGAACGGTCACTCGGGTTGATGACGAATGGCGAAATGCCCGAGGATGCACCCACAACCGTCTTCGATATAGGGATGCGAGAGTTCGCTGGGCGGAGGGCTTTGAAAACGGGGGATGGATCCATGGCAGGCGCAGGGGTCATTGTTCGCCTGTGGGTTCGAACGGTCGCCATGTTATCCTGAAAGTTAACTCTAATCGTACTAGGGGAAGGTTTCGAGGGAGAAATGCCAGCGTTGAGTGTAGACCATGGAGCGATATTCTGTCCGAGTTGCATACCGGTGCTCTTCGAGCATGATTGCGCATAGGGCCTGAGAGACGTGATGGATGAATTCTTGCGTCGTAACTCCTGAACTGGGCTCTCTGCCCTCAATAATCGGTTTTGCGGAGAGCTTGCGGATGGGTCCAGTAAGAGCTGTGAACGCTGGCTGATCGGCGTCACCTCGACACTCCCCGGTGTTGCTTCCAGATCAAGTCTGTTGATTAACTGGGCCAGGTCATTCGTCGCTGCGTCCAGGAGTGACATGGCTGCATTGTCTGCAAAGTGTTCAGCGACAGTTGAGATTTGGGCAACGTAAGAACTTACCGTCATCCCCTTCGTAGAATGGCTTGGGTCGACGCCGCCCAAGAAGTTGCTCTGATACCGGTCGAGAGCGTACACGCTTCACCGGCGTTTCCATCGGAGAGCTCCCCGCTTCGGCTTCATGTGCTCCGTGTCCATCCTTAGTGGCTGCTTCAATGATGATGATGGGCGTATCTTCCTCGCGCTCCGATACCGACCCTGGGAATATCGCCGAGAGCGCTGTCCTCTTCCGGCTGTCCGATGATTTCCGGGTAGAATCCTTGCTACTCTTGGATTTCAATTTCTTGCTCTTCTTCTTTTCCATGCTCTCCTCTTTCTCTCTCTCTTTCTCCTTTTCCTTCTCCTTGCGTCTGGTCTCCTTCTCTTTCTGGCGGATTTCCTTCACCGTCTGCAACCCGATTTCATCCCATCTCACGGAGGCCGCGCCCGAACTACCCGACGAGTCGCGAGACTTAGTCGACATCGGACGGAGTGAAGAAGCCGTAGACATCGTCGAACCGGCCCGTACCCGTGCGAGAATCCCACCGCCCAACAATGTCGCCGAGTCCACTGATAAGCGATGATGGGCACTGTTGGCCGCAACAACAGACGATGCCGTCGATCCACTGCGAGACGAAGGCAGCCGCATCGTCGAGGGCAAACCAAGCCCCAAGATGCTCGCCTTCTTCTTCCCAAGAGATTTCGTGGCATGCTTGGAAGCAGCGGGGCTCGCGGTCAACGCGCCCGCTTCGAAACTGCTGCCCGAGTAACGGATCGTTTCCTTTGCCTTGTCCTTTTCTTTTTCTTTCTCCTTTTTCTTCTTCTTCTTCTTTCCGTCGGACTCCTTATCCTTAGTAGGTGCCGCGGCGGCGGCAGCCGTGTCAGGATTGGGCATGTTCTTGAGCTGAGCCCAGCTACCAATACGGGCAAGGGACCGGACAGAGCGCATAGCCCTTAAGGCAACGGAATTCTTGCCACTGCCTTGGTCCGATCCGTCAGCGCCAAGCGGTGCAAGTGTTACCGACGGCAGAGTAGGGACGCGCAAACTCTCCGTAGGAGCCTTGGGACATTGTTCGTAAACCGCACTCGAGAGCAGAATGCCAGAGTCCAATGAATTATGTCGAGCGCGGGTGTCGGCAGGCTTGGCAGCTGGCTCAGGAGCTACGGAGTCGGAATCGCTCAGCACAGCGACTCGGTGAATCCAATCGGAGCAACTCACATTTTGCGCGCTCCTTGTCTTTCCCCTTGTCCTTCTCCTTGGAGTCCTTCCTTCCGCGCCCGATGCTCCACCACTTCTGATTTTCATCTACCTTCACCTTGAGTGAGCTCTCCTTCTTCCCTCCCTTCTCCTTGGGTTTCGTCACGGCTGGAACGTTCGTCACTTCACCCAATGTTCCCCATTGCAGCCCGTCCAACGCCAGCCGTGATTTCTTCTTCTTCACCATCAGAATCTCCCCAATGTCGGGGTCGTTGGCGGGGTCGACATAAATTTCAAACCCGTTGCTTCCATTCTGGACTGACGCGCCGCGGACGCGTCTGACCACATCAGAAAAGTCTTCCTCGCGCGCTTTGGCAGACGAGGATCCGAGAAGACCGAGTTTCGACTTCTTGGGAACGAGACGCTTCCGTGACGTCTCTCCATTTGTAGATGGCTTTGGTGCGATTGGAACAGGAGATGGCTCAAAAGTGGTCCATGGTGCGACGTGGGTAGCGTCGTCTGTCGAGTTAGCGTCGCAAGGAGTCGCAGTTGTCAAGCGGATGGTGGGAATCTGTGGTTTGGATGCAGGTGTAGCGAATGGGGACGGAGAGCGAAGCGTGTCCGTCGTAGGTCGTGAACGCAGTTGCAAGGGCATGAGTCAATAAAAAGGGTCGTTATGTGCAGCGGTAAAGCGTAGAACCGTGTCGGTCGTCGATTCGTTATAAGACAAGAGGCTTTCGAAATGCGAAAGCGATTAGACAAATGAGATGGGAAAACCGAGAAATGGATGCAGTCGTTAGTTCTAGATGTCGTTCGTGATCTTCAGAGTATAAAAGCCTTGTTGGATCGCGAGTGTTGCGAGGTTAGTGTGTCGTATGTTGAAAGCGAATCGTGAGTTAAATAACTCGTTAATTGCTTGTTAGCAAACTGAAATGGAGTTTCTGGGATTTCTGACCGTCAGCAGTTGAACCAACATGCCAATGAACAGTACAGACTGACCTGGAGCGACGAAGCGAATGACTTACGGTCGTAAACGAAAAGGCTTGCGAGAGTGGCGACGGCGTGGTCGGCGATGGCAAGCTCGATCTCGTTGGCTGCGACGGCGCGGGGAAGAGAAACAGCACAGTCGGCTATGACATGAAACTCGAACTTGTTTGTCCTTGTAGGCGCAAGTACAAACAACACGTAAACAAACGCGTCCCAAAAACAAAGCACGGGACCACGGCGCTTATCTTACAACGTCCTTATTATTCCACCTACGAAATTACAACATCGTTTGTACACTAAGTAATGTTCCGATGAAACGAGTTAAGACGGGTACCGAAAAGAGATAAAGAATAAATACTTTCCAAGATTATTTACAAGATAAATTGAAGACGAGTGTCCTGGAAACGTTACTGTCATTCTCAACCTGTAGACGCATCCACGGCAATACGCACAATATAATGTCCGCTCGACAGCTGCGCTTTCTGCTGAAAATTTGGCTGCACGATTTCGCGAACAGATAGCAGTAGCTCCAAATAACTCTGCACCGGTTTCCGACCTGCGACCGACAGTAAGATTTGGTTTCGTGTACGAGCGCAATACATACTCAACGTAGTCAAGAACGCCTGGTATGGACCTGGATTAGCGGCACTCGCGGACTGGCGAGTTGAGAACTACTCACATAACTCATCGCCCCAACGGCGACCCCTGCCTGGACAGTGTCCGCGCTCGTCTGATCATCCCTACATGCTGCGAATGATATAACATCTGCCGAACTCATTCTCTGCGACCGTGTACGCTCAGCGATATGGTTCTCTTTCAATCGCCCGTCGTGGTGGTACTGTCAAAACAAAGGTCGCACGTTGACAAGTGAAGACGATATTTGTGACATACCATGAACGGCAAGTCTGATTCATAGACTATGAGTCATCAATGTCCAGGCAAGGTTGAGTGTACTCACCAAGTGTTGTCCCAGAATGGCATGACTGAAAACTTGTCAGCACGAAGAACCCCCCAAGAAATAAATCTTACATCGAAAATGGCCTACATCGCAGTCATTTAATGAAAATAGTAGCCCCAGAACACACTATACTCTTACCGTTAGGCGGCACCCTCGCGGAAGTGGCTTCACCTTGTGATATGAAATCAGTCAACGGCCCAGTCGATCAAACGGATCTTGCAAACCATAAGTCGGTGCAGCTCCTGTCCATCGGTCATTACTGGTAAGCGTGCATTTAAGATGTCTCAACTCACGTCATCTATGATAACCCCCGCTGTCTTGTAATCTACCGGGTATATCACTAAAATAACCATTGTTTTCAAACTGGCAACCACAGGACGAAATTTGAACCTACCCTCGTCGAATCCATCCGTCTTGTCACCGTGGGTATCGGATATCTGGCCTCCGTGGCCAGAATCTCAACAATAGAACAAATTGAAGCCATGAACGACCAAAATGATGATTTTCCTTACAATGGAAGAATAATGAATCATGGGGTCTGGCGTCCTTTACAAGCCATTTCATAGCGTCTATCATATTCGCCCTTGTAGGCATCTGTCGAGGGTTCGTCGTCTGATCCATCAACATGACGATATCCCCCTCTTTGAAGCCCCATTGCCCTAAGAGAGGGACGGATCAACGGAGTACAGCATGCAATGACAAAGAACTGACGGGTCAGGAACCGCTTTACGTTCTTGATATCATTGATGCACCCGTTGAGCGCACGTTTCTGACCAATGTAGTTGATGCCGATCTGGATACCACCCCAATCAAACGATCGTCACAGCACGTATCGCATCGGTAACATCATCCACTCACACATAATGCCTTCTTCCTTCCCGTACATCTCGAGTATTGATGCCCAGCGCTTGCACGAGATTGGGACGGTGCGAAATTGGTAACCATGGGTGCGGTGGCATTTCCAGTGGAAACTGCCCGGCGGCGATGTCCCTGTGATGGTTTCCGGGAAACAGTTGGCTCAAGTTGGCGAGATGTGGTAGCGATGACGGGAACAGGCTTGACTAGACGAGGCCCGCGCGAACTCTGTGCAGATATCTGTCGTGATCGGGGTTGAGGTATCTCATCCGCATAGTGAACGTGACGCGATGTCGCCGCTGATAGACTACGGGATTGATATCGCGCGTGCTTGTTCGGATGATGGTAATAGCTCGACTGGTAGTGTGAAGGAGCGTTGATTGAAATTCCTCGGGAAGTTGTTATTCGGGGTGGTGGCCCAGGGGCGCGGGGAAAAGGTGGGGGCGGGACTGGTGTAATGATAGTAGCACGCGGGAAAGTGTGGTAGGACGTACTGAAAGACGGTAAATGAAGGCGATCCCACCTTCAATCCAAGGTTCCACTTACTGGGTACTGCGGAACACTGCATTCAGCGACAAGTGTCTACAGTAACGAGAAAGGAGTCAATTACTTTGGAGCAGCCCATCTTGGTGGAGGAGCAGGGGGCAAACCGAGAGGAATGAATGGTGCTGGGTATGCGGGCACTGGCGTTGCTTGCCTGTCGAGAAATTTGGGATCGCGTGGGGAAAAATAACAGGATACGCGCTCACCTCATCTGTGGTGGTCGATTTCTCGGGCTATTTCAGACGGTTAGCAAGCAACTTTCGATGCCAGTTCGGATGAACACACATAGGCGGCGGAAAGCGTAGAGGCGAAGACATCGGTTCTTCACCATGATTACCCTGCATGTCCCACGTCATTGCGGCATTGATCTGGCTATACGCCTTGTAGCGGGGAAAGCATGACAGGAAGGGACACCAGGACATGGCGGAAGCATCGTTGGGCGGGAGGGCCAACGACGTCGTGAGCCTTTTATAGTGTAAAGTGACACAGGTGGCTTACAGGGAGCGGGGCAGCCAACGGATCCTAGTAGAGCGTGGTGAGCCAAGGGAGGCGCTCATAGCGCTGTATTTCAAGGGCGGCATCGGCTTTATTTGATCGCTGACTCTGATGAGGCTAAGTACTGCCACAGCCAGGGCTGTCATAGGCTGTCATCCGTTGTGAACGAAACCACTATACTCTCCAAAAAAGGGTGTCTTAGCTAATCGAGGCGGAACGACGCCGAGTCCGACGAGTCTCGGGGAAAGCGGGTTTCCCAGAGTTGCTCCTGGAAGCTTGTTGGTTGCGGCGCTTTATCACATATGCCGCTAACGGGTGGTGCAAGCAGGCATTACTTACTAAGTACTGCTACAACGAGTTCTATGGTCCATCAGCCCATTAGGAGTTTTGTCGGCCCGGACAGTCAGCAATATTGCGTTGACCATTGACATAACCGACTCGGACCCACCGCTGCCTTCATTACTGCCTGTCAGTTGTCTGGCAGTGCAGTTTCCTGTACGAGGTTACATCAACCCCGACCTCCTCAGAACATTCAAGATTCCTTCGATTTCAGGCTCCTTCCCACGTCGCGAGTCTGTCAATGATTCATTTTTTCGTATCTTTTTCCACGTCCATGTCTCCAGGTACAAAGTTCAACCTAGAGAGACCCGCTTTTGCTTTGTGAATATGTAGCGCACGAGACTCGGTAGCGGCCCGGGCACGGAACGGGGGAAAAAAGATTCCGGCCGCCATTGGGCGCTTCTTCTACTGGAATGCTCAGGCTTATCGATTCGATGTAGAACCCATCAACGAGCAACGACGTCAACACAACACAGCTGATGGAATCTTCTATGAGAAACGTCGATTTCAAAGCCAATGAATGGGAGGTGACGACTGCAATCGTGAATCAGGTCCTCCACGTCTGTCCTGGGCATTTCGTCACTGGACCAAAGGAGCGTCTGCCTGATCTCAAGGTTAGACTGAACAAGAGCCCAGCGGGCGGTGTAGGAAACCACGGATCTGGAACATTCACGATGACGACCTCGGAGGGGAAGAGGTTTCAGTCCATCAGCAGAGCATCAGATCTCCGCCCAAGTGAGGGGGAAAAGGCTCCGGTTCATCCACAACGGAAACCCGGTAGAACCGTCCTTGAACTCGGAAGGGTCCCTTTCGTAGAGTCAGATGACGCAAAAGGTCGTGCACGGAGGATCAGCACTCTCTAGAGGTGGTAACACATATCTTCCATTGTGCAAAGTTTAGAACGCCGACAAATGTATAGTGCAACGAGTATATGCCATTGGGCCTCCCCCGGAAGATCGTGTATGTCTTTTTTGTCATTCGAAGAACGTTGTCGTATTTCCGTTTATCGGTAAGTGTAATCTCGGTCGACGGATGTGACCTTTGCCACAGGAAACTTCGTCACTACCAAATGGTCTGGTGGGATGCGATCTCGACAAGTATGCCGCTCGCCTTTCCACCTCAGTCAACAACGAAATTCACAAGTTTACAGTGATACATATGCAGTCGTTCAATGCGGAGATCTCCTCGTCCCCGAACACCATGACCCTGCTTCATATCCCTCAATAAAACCCTTCGAGCTCGGCAGACCCAGTACAATGGATGATGTCTGTGACTTTGTCGTCGAATATCAACTCGGATGTCGTGGTATGAGATATCACTTTTCTTGTTGAACGTTTCCCAGATACATACTTATGCAAATGCACCATAGGGCGTGATCTCCACCTTACGACTGCAGGCGAGTTGACTTTCTGAGATGTGTAGAACGTCGCTATCACGAATAGACCAGTCTGAAGTATGCATGTATCGTTCTACTATTCCCTGTTGTCGATGCGCCGACGATGCGCCGAAGCTCGGGACCTTTGATTCGGATTGCCTCACGTGGGCAGATATGCACAGTCCAGCCGTGAATTACAGCAAGAGCGGGAACAAGGTGGATATCCGGCAGGATCGCTCATCGAATTCAAACCTCAGGCTGATTAAGTAAGAAGACGCCCATCGATCTTCCACCCAAACCCGATCTTCAAAGCGCTTGATCCGCTTGTCCGTCGTCACCTGCCAGGGTCGTCTAGTCACACACCGACGACACGGATAGGATCCTTGTATGTGACATACCGCGAAGAGCTCATCATCGGGATTCGGGACTATCCCGGCCAAGGGCACGCAGAAGCAGTACCGAAATAGCCGGCTACACGCGACGAGGGAAAGCGTGAGATTCCTCGTGCAACACGTCAAGGGACAGCTCGTTGGAAGACTAGAGGATCAGAAGCTTTCGGGTGGCGCACTGCGGCAGAGCTGTTGCGTGGGATGCATGGAGATTTGGCCTGGAAAAGGCTAGTCGTCTCCCAGAGACAGTTTTGGGTTTGAGAGCTTTGGTTCGATCGGGCTTAGCCTCAATGGTATCGGAGTGCTTGGAGAGGCCCGGGAGCTTTCCCCTCGTGAACTGAAGCAAGACGCCGTTCTTCAAAAATCTATGCAGAGTGCCGTCACGTGCGTGGAGGCATTGTCCTTGCACCATCGAATACCAGGATCAAAGAAATCCGGTACTAGACCCGGGCCCTACATTGATCCTACACAATCTGAGTCAATGAGAGCGTGATCTTGATCGCTAGCGCTCACCGGCACCTTTGGACCTGTAATTATGAGCAGTGCTGACTTGGTGACATCGTGGCCTGGGTCCGAGTCTGGGAAAGTTGAAGGGAAGCGCCCGAACTTAGCCTGATGAATGATCATCAACCCGGCGGGCCGCCGCACATCACCTCGTCCGAGTCTGCACTTCTTCATCTACTCTGCCTCAGAACGCTAGTCACCTGCTTCCAAGTCTCAGTTGTTCGCCATGCCCGCAGGCTTTAAACGATTTGGAAGACCCGGGCCGCGGAAAACATTGATTCAGAAGGGTGAGCAATTTCAGGGGGACTCGGGGTATCCTATAGTTCGAGATGACACTGATTTGTGACCTAGAACTACCCAAGGATAATGCTGACGATGGCGTTGTACCGCAAGATCGAGCGCAAAACTACGATGCAGAGTGGCCCCAGAGTAAGAAAGATGATGTTCGTACAGCCGTTCTGATGTTTACTTGGCAGGACTTGCAGATAATATTATTTCTCGAATGGGCGGTGGAAATTCCATGTTGTCACTGATATTTCTTGCTTGCGGGAAACGCGTGGCAACTCTTTGCGAGCGCGACCACAAGATTCGACTGTGGAGTGCGGACAACGATCAACTCAAAGAAATCCATCCACCCATGGAGCATGGCCCGGTGGTGAATGCTCTAGTCGCTTCCAAGGATGGAAAGTGGATCGTCAGTGGGGATGATGATGGAGTGGTAATGATTTGGGATGCGATGACGCATCCGATCCAGAAGGCAGGAGAATTCAAGACAACCAAAGGAGATGGGCGCAAGATCACTGCGCTTGACATATCACCGGACTCGTCGCGCGTTGTGGTCGGCTCCGGAAATGGGTCGATGGTCGTCTGGCGCATCGAGACACGAGAACGTATTCTCGGCCCACTACAATACCAGAACTCGTCACCAATCTCGTCGGTCAAGTTCTCACCAGCGGGTGGTCGCATCGCCTCGGGCCATCTTGCGGTTGGCGGGGGTGATTGCTCGATTCGGCTTTGGCACAGTCACACCGGCGCTCAGCTAGAGTCCATAAGAAATCCTCGCTCGACTTACTCTCTCGCGTGGTCCGTTGATGGTCACCGATTGTTCGCTGGGGGACCAGATGGTTCAGTCAAGTGTTTCAATGTCTTAACTCGAACCCTTGTCGAGTGGCGGGCGCCTTCGATCAGAGATCTCATAACCTTTCTTTGCGTCTCCAACAATGGTCAATTCCTCGTCTCTGTTTCATCCGGACGCACTGGCGCGATTGACATTTGGAATATATCGGTCATCCCCCCGTTCAAACCCCTCCGCTCCCGTAATGAAGTGGTTGTGGCATCCGTCTCTCCAGATGACACCCGTCTCATCACTGTAGGAAGGGATAACGACATTGCTTCATGGAACCTCTCCGCCCTTATTGATGAGACCTACCTCCTCCACGTAAGTTATCTTTTCGGGTGCATTATTTTCATCCTTCTGACCTTCTCCTTAGCATCTCTCGCTATCAGCAACACATTCGAGTCCCGTGAGTGCACCGGCACCTTGAATTGGATCATGCTTTCATTCGTCATATTTCAAACACAGTTTACGTATGTTAGTAACCCTGTACTTGCAGCATGGAAAAGCGGAAACATAGAGGAAGCCGAGGATAAACTGGGGGAGGAAATTAGGACAGAGAACGAAGGCAATCCCCTGCGAGATTCTTATGCACGTGTTAACCGTGCTCTTCTTCGAGTACGCCAGGGAAAGTGGGACGACGTGTTGGAGGACGTGCAAGCGATCATGGTGGCTGGGTTCACTTCCCGCGGTGATTGTTGCTGACGCGAGCGTAGGAACAGCCCAAAAATGTTCAAACAAATCTGACTGCTCGCATCGCAGAGGGTGTCGCGCATCATTGGCAGGGAAAATGCAAGGAAGCCATTGATGTCTTCAATTCTGTACTTCGTGACTGTGATAGAGACATCAGCGACCTTTTCAAATGCATCAAGGTATGTTTTGTATATTCCAGAGACGAGTTACTCAGCTGTTGAGCTCGCGACGTGTTAGTCCATCACATTGCTGGAACATCCCGATGAAGTACCTTGCGAAATTGAAAATGATTTGCCTGACGGCGACTTACATCGATTAGTAGAGGTAAGAGCGTTGGCGTGACGGCGGTGGTCAGCATTAATGCAATGCATGCAGGCACGAAAGTTCCTTCGCCTCATACGAGGAAATCACAGCATGGATGTCAAAGCCTATCAGAAAGTACTGGGCCTATTGAAAGCAGTACCAGATCTTTCTCCACTTCTCCATCTTCCAGAAGTAAAGACTATTTCGCTAGTAAGTCGCTCGAAGTTGCTCTCGCCGCATACATTGATATACACTGGAAGATATTCCAGTGGAACCTCCACGGTTTGATATCTGAGATTCACGAAGTGAGGTGTCGAGCCTTGTTTGAATCGCGTCAAAGACCACAGCCCGGAGAGATCAACTACTTTCCCGCAAAGAGAACTGATGATCTCAGCGATGAGTTAGAATCCATCCAGGCAAAGCTCAGCTCGCTCAGTGGTAAGTGCTTCATCCCAAATTGGCTGGTGTCAACTGACAGCCTCTATCATTTTTAGAGAATTTTGGTGATGAAGCTAAGTGGCATGGAAGGTGCGATGAAGCCATTGCTTGGTACTCCGAAGCACTGGCCCTTACTGGTTGTCCTTCAGGTGAGTTTGGTTTTATTGGAGCGATTTATGCCAAATACCGTAAACAAAGACCTGGCGACACCAAAACTTGAAGGCAATGCAGCAATTCCACCCATGAAGGATAAGGCGATTTCAGAACGCTTGGCTACCCTTTCCCGCTGTCCTCAATGCATCGCTCATCTCCTTGCAAAGCGGAGTGAATCAAAAGCAAGAATGATGGCGTGGGCGGATGCCTTGACAGATGCAACACGGGTATGGATATTTTCTCGCCTCTTCACGTTAGATACTGTAGTTGTTTAATAATGAATATTCTAGGCAATTGAAAGTGACCCATCTTATCCTTGGGGTTACGAGAGGAAATTTGTGGCGTTGCATGCCCAGGAGAATTTTGAGGAGGCAGTCAGGACATTAAGGGACATGTCCTCAAAGTTCATGGATACTGGCGCCCTCGAAATTTACCGTAAGTGGTAACATATTCCATATGCGATTCTGAGTTTCGGGCGCTCACGATGTCCGTAGAGGTGCGCAACTACTCCGAGACGATCAACGAAATCAATGGTCAAATTAACGCGATTTTTGACAAATCCCCTTTCGCGCTCATCGATGTCGAAGATGGCCATCTCTATAACCAGGAAAAGCAAAGAAGCATGTTCGAAAAGGATCCGATATATTACACACTGGTCTCCGAGTCGTCGATCTCCACAGTGCCAGATATGAACCATATCAAAGACGTCGTGGAAGGATATTTCTGCTATGTCATGTTCTCTCACACCTGGGAAGGGGAGGAACCATCGTTCGAGGTTGTTTCTAAAACTCCAGTCTATGAGCTCGCTTCGTCGCCTCTGAATCAAAAGTTACGCAAGTTCTGCGAAACGGTCCGGGATGACTATAAACCTTACCGATGGTCATGGAGCGATACGTGCTGCATCGACAAGACGGACCGAGACATCTTCGAAAAGTCAATTCGCTTCATGTACAAATGGTATCACAACTCGGCACTCACGCTCGTCCTCCTCGCCCACCCATCTAAGTCAAACCCACCCAATTCCCCCTATCTCGAGCATAACCGATGGATGTTTCGTTCCTGGACACTACAAGAGCTTCTCGCACCCAAGCTCATTCGCTTCTATAATCGCAATTGGGACCTCTACCTCAAGGGTGGCAACTTCAACCACAAAACGTTACCGGAGTTGCAGGGTGCCATGGTCGGTGTCGAGGACGCTCTTCGTGACGACTTTTCTCCCGCAGCCCTTACTGTACGCCAAAGGCTCCGCTTGGCGTCGACTCGCCATGCGACAGTCAAAGTGGACATTGCATATGCCTTGATAGGGATATTCAGCAGTGATATAGATGTCCAGTATACTCGCGAAGGAGAAGTCGCGCTTGGGCTTCTTCTGCAGGAGATCGTGAATCGCCAAGGGGACATCACTGTACTTGACTGGATTGGGACGCCATCGAAGTTCAATAGCTCTGTACCCACCGACCTCACCGTCTACAAATCCGGTACATACAAGCCATACGAACTATCCTCCATTACACACGACATGGTTGACCAGCGGGAGAGAGCATTCCATGATACATCACTGAAAGAGGAGGCCACCAGTCTTCATAATCTTCTTTCTACTCTGGGTTTACCACGCTTCGCCGATCGTCGTTTGAGTCTCCCCAGCATTGTATTTCCTGTCACTGGCATACAACGCGATGTCTCGAGCGGCGCACGTGATCAAGGCACCATCACCTATATTGCCTCGACAATAGCTCTCGGTGAAGTCCGGTTCAGGACTAAAGACACATTTTTCTCCAAGCCGCTGAAGGGAAGGGTGGTGCTCGTCTATCCATGGATTCGTGATCTCCTAGTTCAAACTCGTGATCACGCCAGAGGGAAACATACCAAACATACCCGCGCGTTAAGGCTGATCATGCATCTCGAACAGGGATTCAGAGCTCTTTTGTTCGCGGAGCATTGTGATCAACAATACAGGAGAGTAGCCGCTGACGAGGAAATCTTCCTTCCCGCTCACGAATTGACTTCATTGGAGGATATCAACATCGAGGTGTTGGAAATATGGGAGAAGTCTTGAAAATTGACGGGCACGGTTGCAACGGTCATCTGGCTATATTTATTGTAGTGACACTTCATGAGTTCCGGTTTTCTACTGAGCTGTATAGTTAACACTATGCCGTTGCGTCGATGTCAGCGTGAGTGCCAGACAGTGCACCGAACGGCTGCTCGAGAGATCAACGAACCCTAACGCCCTATCACGATGGGGTACAGCCATCATGATATTTACCGTGGCGGCAGGAACGTGTGGTATTAATTCGAGTTCGACCAGGCAGCATTAAAGACGATCGTCTTCATTTCCCTTGTCCTGCCAGACTCCACGTCGTCACATCGTTGTTTGGTGAGGGTGAAAGCTTCTGCAAAATGTTCTCCGTTGCCTGATCGTCAGACATGTCTAGTAGCATCCTCGCGGTCAACTCGGACGAGCCTGAGAGCATCCAACCTTGAAGGGGTGAACAAGATACAGAGAGCTTACGTACTAACGCCAATAAACTCCTTGAAATCTCCAATCCGGCTCGCCGATTCGGATTAGTAGTAATAGAAATCAACTTCCGCCAACTGCCTGCTCGCTTCTCTCTTGCCCTGCCCAGCACCGCACCCATGTGCATTGCCTGAGGAAGAAGGAACATTTTGTGGCTAGTCGAGTTCCAGTTTCTCTTCGTTTTGCTCCTGCTCCGCAGATTCGTTGTTTGGTCAGACCGTCAGAGACGCCAGGAGTCGTTTCACTCGGAGCCCCGCACGCTGTTCTGCTGGATGGGTCAGTTGGTATGAACTACCGGTAAGTCTCGAAACCCACGGTCAGCCTACCGCTATGTGTCCTTGATTCCTGAGGTCGTGGCTGATTTTCTTGTATCGTAACCGGAGTCGGAGATTCCCACGGGCGCGGCAGGCTGCCAGTCGACTACTAGTAGTGACAAGAAGGTTCGAAATGGACAGCACTCATCAACATGTCTACGCAGTCAACCTGCGACAGAATTTCGGTTACCCTTTGCGCAATCCCAAACCAAATAGTAGGCTCGGTCAACCTTATGTCAAGGAGGGGTTTCAGATTGGAGATGTTGGCTATGTCGACGACTACGGTGAATTCATCTGGCTTTTCAACATAAAGTTTCCCCTCCCCGGCAGAGAAAAGCTTCCAGAGGAGTTCCATGATCGAAGTTTGAATCCTCCAGACAAACTTATCGAGTTCGCTCAGCCGGTCGCCGAACAAGCGATTAAACTCGAAAAAGTGTTCATGACTGGTGTCGTACCAAATATGGAGGAGCCGAGGTATGTTCACATTATTGTAGATGCGTCGTAAGTCTTACTTGACACACTAAGGGCAACTTATGACTTCACTGCGACCTCCAATGCAGGTGCCATACTTATCCTCCCAGAAGGTGCCACGCTATCCAAGCTCGAGGACAAACAGAAATTAGAAGAGCTTCGGCAACATGCCACGAAACATGCGCTTCAGTGGTGCAGATACGCCCGACGTGACTCTCTCTATCTGGTTACTGCAGCGTATAAAACGAAAGCTTGGACCCTGGGATCGTTCTACGACGGTTCACCTGGTGGAAAAATCCTCGTCCATAAACAATCTTGCGATGGCGCTGCCGTGTATAGATGGCGGTACCAATTCAATGTGGATGACCAACAAGGCCCTGGAAATAATTGCGACGTCAACCAAACCGTCCTCATAAAAGGTTTCAAGATAACAGTGAGATGGGATTGGTTTCCTGTGATTGAGCGGACGGAGAGGTCCGAGCGGTGGTTCGCCCGTGTCCGCGCCCCACTGTGGCTCATTAGGAAGTTTCGGAAGTGGCTATCTCAAACAAGTGAGTCATGTTGTCATGGGGCGGAGTGGTTGTCAATATGAACCGAACACAGAGATTGAGTACTTCCCGGCTCGGAATTTATCCCAGGTTTGCGCTATCTCTCAAATTGCGCCGTGTGCAGAGAATAAACTGTCCTTCAGCCGCTTCATCCTTTAGATGTAATCAATCGTGTTTTGTTGGACAAGGTTCGTGCGATGGACAAATACCATATTGCACTAACCTTTTTTCGACCAGAATCCTGACACCCAGGTGGTCATTACACATGATAATGACTGGATTGAAATGCTCGACAACTTGAAGGTACTTCGTTGTATCTATGTTTAGCACCCATTGACATGTGTGCAGGGATTGTCTCACGAGGATCTGATGCAAGAAGGCCGCCTCCGGGAATTTATGGAGAATGAATACACCTGGGATTTGGATTCTGAGCATAGTAACTGTTCTATCGGCGTGCACATCCTATGTTTCTAACTTTTATTAGATGCTGTTTATCTACGAAGCAAACCGTGGGTATTTTTTCGCTAACGCCCGGCCCGCTAACCAAGCTGCCTTGATAGTGTGGGCACCGACAGTCAACGTGAGCCAGTATGTGACGCCGAGGATCCCTCTCCTCTTTCACTTCTGGGTGTCGATGCACGGCTCGTCATTTCAAGTCTGTATAACGCTTATTCGTGTTGGCCTTGCGGAAGTATCCTAATGATTTTTAGATATGCGGCTTGAAAGCATTGATGTTGACTGCATCTATGCTGGTGTTTGTATTCTTATTCAGTTTGGGAGCACGATGAGAAGAACCGAAAACAAACCGCATGCGAGCGTTATTGAATGGGACGACGTGATTATGCTGTGGGTCCTTACGCGCCGTTTTCTATTAGCTCATACTCATGCTTTCAAGGCCCTCTAATTTACCCGTTAACGTGACAGTTTGCGGCGCGTTCCAGCTGGGTTCGATGCTGGGAACCCGAGAGATCTGCACATAGCAGACGATCAATCCCACAGGTTTGTCTGGCGGCACTCACAGTAAGTGTCGTGGCCCTTTGGTACTTGCGTCTCGCAATTAAAGCCGGTTAAGTGGTCAGGTTCTCGGTTGGGAAATCTGAATGTCGTTCATCACTCCTGATCACTTTGGTACGACATTTCTCGCATTTTGAAACCCATTCCAGTCATGAGGTAAGATGGCGCGTAAATTTGGACATAGCAACCGCGTTGCTGACGCATTGTTCGTAGGAAAATTCGGGTTTCGTTGAGAAGACGAATCTGGGCTTCAGGGCTCTCTACTCTCATCACGACGAGCATGAGACAGAATATCTCGAAGATGCTCTTGAATGTTTCCAATCTGCTCTAGAGCAATGTGGTCTCGATCTTGCTCGCCGCGCCACAGCACTTTTCAACCTCGCTACCTCGAAGTTCATTAGGTGTCAGGCTAACGGTACATACTCCGAGCTCAATACACCCATCGAACTCTACGGTGAAGCACTCAAGTTGCGCGATTCTGGTGACCCAGATCGACCCGCGACTTTGTTACTCCTGGCTCAGGCTCTCGTGTTTCGTTATGGGCGGGAGTACGGAAAACCTGTTGTTAGGCAAATTGAGGGTCTCCTGGCCGAGATTCACCCTGACGGAAGCCGCAATCGTCAAACTGCAGATGCTATAATGCGCACGTGTAGATTTTACCAAGCCATGAAGTCTAGGAATCTAGCTGAAATCGACAAACTACTGAGAGACCTGGACCGTCGTGCATATGCGCCCCCATACGGCTTTTTCGACTGGCCTCATATGCTACACAAGCTCGGTGTTGCATTATGGACTCGGTTTCAGCTATCCATGCGCCTTGGCGATCTTGACAAGTCGATCGCACTGAATAAGGAGGCTCTGCACCTTGTTCCAAACGGACACCGTGATCAAGCGAGCATAGTCACTTGCCTAGGCACCTCATTCCTAAGGCTCCTTGAGGTTCGCGGGGACCTCATGGATATTGATATGTCAGTTAGCTTTGCGCAGCTTGGAGAGATGGTTGTTACGGAGCTCGATAACATATCGTCCGTCGGAGGAACTACAGTGTCTTGGCAAAAGCTTCGCAGTCAGATGAAGCTCATGTCGGTTGCGGACACAGTCTTCCCCTCCATCGCCCGAATAGGTTCATCAAAACGTACTCCCGCGATCGAAAATCTGGAAGCAGATGGTACACCGACAAAATGCAAACGACACCTTGGGATTTTACTGAGCTTTCTGCGAGGTGAAGGGGAAATGAAATGCGCGAGCTGCTAGCAGAGGTGGAGTGGCCCTTCAAGGAGCACAAGATTGAGAAGACAGCGCAAGCCCTGCGGGGGTATAACTTCCGTGGTGTGACAGCCGTGAGGCTATGGAACTGGGTGGATGAGGTTGATTACTACAAACTGTATGTGGGGAGAGACAACGTCGATAACCGAAGTGTCGCTTATATAAGCAACAAAACGCGGTCAATGACAGTGTCCTACATACTCTAGTGGTACTTGTACATGTACATAGATTTCAAGTTGTCGGGGGCTAGTCCCCCTCGACAGGGGCCTGACCTTCTGGCTCTCATTCTACCTATACCCACAGAGGAAGCTGGACAAACCAATCCTGGAAAACCCGCCCTGATTCGATTCAACCTGAGGATTACCGAACCGCAAGAGCTGTGAAAGAGCAGCAAAATGCTCTTCGCAGATCGCGGAAAACCAAAACTCATGGTCAGAATTGTGTTCCATAACAAGGTTGTGAGCGAGCTCGTGGGCGAGTGCAAAAAACCTCAATGCATAGCCTGTCAGCAACGATACCGCACCACTGGGAGGGAATGGGGCAGACCAGGAGGATAGAGCTCGCTCTCGATCACCAATCTTGACGTCAGCGTCGTCTGTCGGGAAAAGCATCGGTTAACTTTATTGCTTGCATATATGAAATCAGTTGCACTCACGCCATTCCTCAAAAAATCGCAGATTAAGGTAGATGTTTCCTCCTCGATTGAACGCAATAGGGCCACCGGGAACATCATAAAAAATGTGTAATGACGTGATGGGAAGGTTGAAGGCAGTTGCAATAGGTGTGATGGTGCCTACAAAACGGCCAAGGGGTTCATGCTTGTCCTTCATGAGCATGTCGAACTCGGGTACACCTGAAATTGGTCTCAGCATCCAGCATCAGTTTCCGATTGAATGCGAGCCACCCTCAGCTACATGTACTTCGATGTCCCCAATTTTCCCTGTCCCGTGTTAGTCGCAAGAATAGATGAAGTGCTCTGAACTCACCACGGAGCTGTAGGTTTCCTACTGGTCCGTCATCATTGCAGTAGCCGGCATTCAGAGACTGGATCGCATCTGTCCGACGGTGAAAATCACCTGGCCCAGAAGTACAGTCATCAATTGCGGATTTAACTTGGGCTCCTGGGGCATACTACGTCAGGAATTTTCACTGGAACATGCATAACTCACTGATGAGGCTCTGAGGAATAACCTGACTCGGGGGCCTGGAAAGATATAGATAACGAGACTTGCTAACCGATCAAACTCACCAGATCTTAGTTTTGGTCATGCCCAAGGTCTCTCGGTTCGAAACAGGCCCGCCTTTCACAGAGTGACCCGCGTTGTGAAAGGCGCTGGAGCCGTGGCGACGAGAAAACAGCAAGGAGGTACCTCTTTGGGACGCAGAAGAGCTAGGCTCCATCGAGCTACTGCTGATAGGCTCATCGGAAAACACTTTGGGTAACCGTTGCTTGGGGTCCTGCTCAACTGTGGGATAGCCATCAACACCTCATTGCAAATATATGGAGGTATAACTGACCATGGAAACCTGCACGCTTCAAAAGTTCCCGGTCGGAGAGCATCGCAGCGAGGACGAGGGTATCGTGACCCTTGGCTGTTCCAAATACCAGTCGACATAAAGATACGGCCAGACTTGACGTTGTGTTAGGCACCAAAAACGAGACCACAACAGATCATCGCGCTGCTACTCACTCGTAAATGTCACGTCGTGCATGACGCGAAATCCACAATTCGATCCCTGCTTGGGCATCATGCTTCGCGGCTGCCCACACCTCTTGGGTTTTTGTAGTATTCTTCCCGATAGTGAAGGTTTTGGAGACACGTAAGGTATCGCAGACCCTGACTCTGAACTTATCGCGAAATGAATTGAAATGAATTTTAGGCCGAGTGTTGGTACACCTCTCAAGGAAAATGGGCAGCCTTTCGAGGACCAAGTCTTTAACCACACAAGCGGTCTCATGGTCCTCGATTTCATGTGAATACTCGTATTGTTCTTTGACGACTCTGCTCAATTTTCTGCATCCGATCGAGGCGTAAAAGGCTGCAGTGCTTCCTCAGTACAATATTAAGAACAATGACAACGAATGCGCACATTCAAGATCCTCTTCAGGGGAGGCCCAAATAGACTCATTGAAGAGTTCTCCATCCTTGGTATCATCAATGATGACAATCTCCTCGGGTTTCCGAAGTTCATAGACATCTGTCCTTTGGCCATCGTCGTCGTATATGCGGCGTACGCCAAGCAGAGTGCGTTTAGAGACCATCTTTTCCAAGGTATCATTCAAATTGGGAGTGCGCCTGACCTGAATGGCGAGGTCGCGCAACTTCGCCAAGAAACTGAGTTCCCTGGGGTTAGTAGTAGCTCAGAGAGAAACCGAAGCCATGCGTACCCTTGAGGTCCTCCTGCAAGCTTGTAGAATCTTTCAGGATCATCGATCAGGCATTCGGCAATATCCTTCACGGAAGGCTCATCTTTTGAACCACAAGCACTTAGAAATTGGTTCGCCTTCATACCAAAGCCCACGAAGATGCACAAATCCCTGGTGAATTCATCTTTCGGATGGCCAAGGTAGCACTGCACGGGAGTCACCCATTGCAGGACACCTGAAGATCTCGTCGGAACGATCTGCATTCCAGACAGTGTGCTACGGTGATCATCCCTCAAACCTGAAGTGATGTCAGAAGAACTATTCACGTGGTGAGAGGTAGACACCTACTTGAAATGCAATCAGCCAGACACTCAAACCACTGAGAGGCCATTCCTTCGTCACGAGATGTTGTCTGTAACCGAGCGAGAAGAGTGCTCGAGGATGGGTGTTGCTGGATACCCAGTCGGCTGAAAGAGATTTCCACTGGCTCAGTAGTCGGCTCAGCCGCGACAGAAAAGCCCAGGACTCTCCACTGAGTACCCCAGCACACCTAGGGCAAGGTATTAGCAGGATTCCAAAGCAATTAGTTCCACAGTACATTGTCTAGCGTTTTCAAATGAATGCCTCGCTCCAAACAGTTTTCCGCAGGGATGAATGCAACATCTCGGAAGTCCTCGGGCTTGTAATCCGGATAACATGATCCAATGTTATTGCAAAGGTACAAGAAAGCAGCTATCCTGACCGATGCGTCCGATGAAGCACAGAGCTCTACGATTTTCCCCAGGGGTGGGAAACGACGCAAACCGAGGCGATACATGAGTTGGGCTAAATAGCAAATTATCAGTCATGTTCCAGTGCATCAAATCAACATTCCTACCTTCAGGTGAGTCGTTGGACCATTCCTCATCCCAACTAATTATAGGTAGCTGAAGTCCATGGAAGATGGACTCAGGTGGGTATAGTTCATCGACACGATAACGAAGCCTCTCGCTCCTATCGCTGGCATTTCCCGTTGGTGCTTCCTCAGTGAATGCCCCCAACGATTTGAGCTTGTCGACTTCATTTGACGGGATTTGCACCTTGACTAGGTAGCGGATGAGAACAGATACACTACCATCCCATATGTCCATTCTAAGTGCATTGGGTGAGTGATTAGGCAAGGGAAACTTTGGTCAGCTTACCGGTCGAGAAAGACTTCGGGTGGAACATGCATTCGAACTCCAATGAATGTGAGTACCATTTCCAGCTCCCGGTTAGTTTGCAACCCGGGGCTGAACTGGACGATCGCCAGCTCAAGGTTATGGAATGGATTGTCGTTCGCAACGAGAAGATACGAACTATCCGGGGGAAGCAAGCCATGGGTTGTGGGAATGCAGGGCCGATTCTCCAATATTTCCTTTGCCTTGTGACGCATTTCGTCCGAGAGTGACGGCCATAGACGGGAAAGGGTTCCTAGGACTCGTGCAGCCCAATCGATTGACTTCGTGAAGTCATATCTCGGATAAGCTGACATGAGGCGCGGATCTGAAAGATGTTCCAACCAGTTATTGACAGTGAATTCCCGCCAACGGATGCTCGCAAGGTCGGCGCGAGAGAAGTGCTTATACACCGTCAAGGGGAGCAGATAACTGGGGAGTGGTCCGTCGGCTGGGATGTAGGCGCCAAGACCCTTCGGGTCGACGAAGTGCTCTACGGAGGAGAGCGGGAGTCTCCTTCCATCTGTTCCACTGAGAATAGCGGAATGAAGCAGATTCTCCGTACTCCAGGTGGGATTTTTCCGCTGTAACGTTATCCACCACCGAAGAAAGGAAACCAAATCCTCTTCATTGAGGGTATGTGCATCCAGAGATCGTTGAACGTCTGATGGCTCGATAGAACGTATCTTGTGGCTATCTGGAAGCGACGTAATTGCTGTCACACCATTTCGAGTGACATACTCCGAGAGCATTGGCAAGGGCTTTAGGAATGCGAAGGCCGGATCAAATATGCGGAGATCTGCAGCACCACAAACGCCAACGGATGAGAGAAGCATCAGAGGGAGCTGAGAACATCCGTAGAATGCGTCCTTTAACCATCGCGAAACCTCAGGAGCAGGCGTGGAAGGGTGAAACGTAAAAAATCGAAGAACGTGAAGAAAGCGCTGGTTCAGCTGGTCCTGCAGCTCTAGAGATGGTCGAGAACTAAGATTTCCAGTAGCTCCCTGTTCCCATGATTGTTGGATATTGGAAAGCTCCCACTCATAAACGGCACGAGACAAAAGGCCTCCGACATGTAGTAATTCGCTATTCCAGTGGTGGACTGTAGAACGAGGAGAGATCGGTATCATTATCTCTCGGATAAGCAGGACACTCACTAGCAGCGTTCGTGGCACTGACGTAGGTGAGTAACGTGGGTATGAGGAGCCGCTACACATGACCAGAAGAATTTTCCTTACCTTAAATCTATTAGTTCACGCTCGATGGTAGGGATGAAGCGCGATGCCATGTGACCCCCGATACCTGTTGTTTGGGTAGTGGCGTGACCCTAGCAGACCAATGAGTAGAAACCAAATACCAAGAGAGTGGAGACGAACAATGAAGATGCGTGTGTGCCTTGCCCTTTCATTTGATGAGACGAGCAGGTCTTCATTTCTCACACGACCACTCACTCGTTTAAATCCGCGCGAAGCCCTTGGAATATAGATGTACCGTCATGAGATCGGTTCCCTTGCGAGTGACTTTCGGAACCTCCATCACATTTTTCTTCATCCTTCCCGGTCTTGGCATGACAAGTCAGTCAGTTTTCGGAAGCATGAGTGGTCCAAATGACATACATAGATCAGACTATACTCAAGTTCCGCAGGTGGAGCCTTCTTCATGCATCGAACCAGTTCATCGGAGGATTCTTCATTCATAGTAACGTCCGCCTTTGCAGTGAACATAGAGAGATCCACCTTCTCAGTGGTAGCATCCTCATATTCAGCGCGCATAATTGTGGCCTTGATGATGATATCTATTCAGATAAGGGTGAGCAGTACGTGTAATACCAATATAGACTCACTATGATGTTGGATCTCCGTCGTATCCATGATGATCTCCTTTGCGCTTGACTTTTTGGGTTCTCTGGGTAGGTCGATACTTCGAGATGCGACTAATGACTTCTCGATATTTCCGATACAGTGGTTGTCAAAAAATACCCGCACATTTGTCAGATGCTGCATGAAAGTGATCGACGACGCAAGAAATCGCATCAAGCCAGACATTGAAGGCATCGGACAAGCCTTTCGAAGTGGTAACTCGATTGTTGTTGTCCAGTGATCAGTCCCTTCCAAAGGGAGAGTGTCTAACCCGTAACATAGCTGATGTGGGTTAAGCCGATATCGCGGTCCCATGAAATGTATAATCACAGTACCTGATTATTAACATCCCATTCAAAGCCCATTGTGTACCCTGAAATCATGTTATGTCCAAACCACCCGGAAAGGGGGGGAAATCGTGCCTTTGGATGATACGCGTGGATTTTCGGTCATAGAGAATACGCTATAAAAGCCTATCAAATAATTTCATCCTCAATACATCTAGAAGATACGACGTTGAAGACCCACCAACACGAACGCGCCGATCGTCCTAGAATCAGGGTTTCCTGCAGCTGAGGATGTAGAGATGTACCAGACAAGCGGAATACGAAATTGTGAATGAACACACCAATCCTCGTTAGTCGGTTCCAGTCGTCCTCTGTGAATGGCCTTCCATTGTTTCTGACTATCCAATGCGTAACCTTGAAGAGAGATCGCACGTAAGCACCCGGATCATCTAATGAGAACAGGCTCGCGCACATGGGTAGACTTTATGTCAGACGACGTCGATTGTCTCTGGTATGCAGCACTCTTGAAGCGAATTTCGACAGCAGAAGATCCAGCATCATCAGAGTTCTGAAGGAGTTCGCGGAATACTGGGACGGTGAATGAGAAGCGCTGGAATGTCTCGAACTCGAATGAGATGATCCCTACCAATAAACTTTCCTGAATAGCGTGCAAGCATTTTGTCGATCAATGCTCGCTGATCGACCAAGACTGGCGCAAATCTTATTCGCGTCTAAAAGGTGCAAAAGTACCTTCAATACTGACATGAGGGGAGAAGTGGGGTAGATCACGGACGCACTTGGTTTTGCATCATTTGCAGTGTGAGCGGAAGGTATTGGTGGGTTGTGGATCACTTCTGGGGCAATTGTCCTGAGTCGTTGTGGTGAGGGATTAGCGCTTAGCATTAGTAAGGATGAGCCTAGACTCGTTAGGGTACTTTTCCAGAGCTCAAGCGCGCATGCTGCCAGGCGATTGCGTGTGCCATCGGACTTTGTTCAGTCACCGGTGTTCAACTTCAACTTTGAGCCAACCATTTAGGCTCTTTGAAGTACACTGACACTGAAATTAACGACCGACCGCGACGAGTCGGAAGAGATTGAAGCCAGTTTCGTCCAGAGCGATATCCGCTGTGTCACTGAGACCGTGGGCGGTCGACTGTCAACTAACACTGTTAGTAACACTCAGGTCCGAACATCCGAACATCCGAAAGTAACCGCAACTGCTGGGTTGGCCGTCTAATTGATTCTCAGGAGAAGAAAAAATCGCAAGCAAGGTTATCATAGGCTATGTAGTACAAGCTGCTAGTGTAGAGCTAGATCAAAGCACATATTCATCGTCACATTTCCGCTGACCGAGAAAGCTCCTAGGTCGCCGCACTCTCGTCATCCGCTCCTCCCATAGACGTTCGCTTCTTGGTATAACCCAACGCAACGATATCGTTCACCTTGTCCAGCATATCCGAGCTCGAGGAAGACGCCAAGGCGATCGCGAGACTCGTTTGGGAGAGCGAGCCCAGCGACCAGATGCCCGTCGTGCTTTCTCGGTGCAATGCACTGGTGGCACGACCCTTTGGTTTTGGAGAACCAGGGGAAACGAGCCGCGGTTGGATGTCAGCGGAGGCGGAACGCTCTCGTGGAGTTGGCTGGGCGTGAGGGTGGTCGGGGTATGGGGGATAAGGCAAGGGAGGCTCCGGCTTTTTGGTCCGCAGCTTTTTCGCCGCCTTCGTCTTCTTATTAGAGGGTAACGGGAAAAGAGACTGCTCGGGCGACCTGTCTACATGACGCGGAGGCGAGGAATAGCTGGCAGCAAGGGCATTCATTCGACTTGCGAGAGACGTGCTCGAGGACGGCGATGAAGTGAAAAAGAGAGACTTTTCGAGTGGTGGTGACATCAACGATGGCGGGCTGCGAGGTAAGACCGACGCATGCGTATCAGGAGCTGAAGACCGCCTCGAGGAACCATCGCTCGACAACTTTTTGCGGGATGTTCGAGAAGAACGACGTCGAGGTGCCTTTGTGTAGATGTCACGGTGTTTCTCTTCCTGGATTTCACCCTCCCTACTCGTATTTATCGACTCGTCCTCGCTGTATATTGCCTCTTTCGGTGATCCATTGGATTCCGAAGCAAAGGGAGTCACCTTGCGCGGCGTCTTCATTATTTCACCCTGCGTTGGAGAGGATAACGTGCCTTCCTCACGACGAAGCGTCTGCTTTGGCACAACTACCCGGGCATTTGTGGGATTTCGCTTTGCTCCCTGCGATCCAAGCAGCCCGAGTGCATCCTCCGTTTCGCTGCTGCTAAACCCATCATCCAGAGAGCGGCGCGCGCTGCGAGTACGACGTTCGCCAGCAGCTGTTGTCTTTAAGCTGCTAACCCGACACACTTGGTTCGTAGGATTTTTGTCGACAGGTTCTTCCTCCGGCACGAGGACTGTGTACTCCTTGTGTGCACTAGGTGCAGGACGGTAAGGACCTTTGAGTCTCAAAATGTCAAACATGCTGCGACGGAATGGCTTCGGTGAATCCTGTACTTCGAGCTGACCGGATTTGTCTCCGGGGGTGGGGTCTAGTGGCAACGGGGAAACACGTATCTGTGGCAGAGAGACGTCTGTAGACGATTTGGGAGACTGCCCCGTAACCACCGGAGCAAGGAATGGATCTTCCTCTGTGACCACGGTGAACTTTTCGCCATCACTCGAGGGAATGATAGTCTGAGTGAACGTCGGCTGAGAGTAAGGTGACTGAGCCTGCCACGCGAGCGTTCGTTTGGGTATGTATCGTGAACCGTGAATGGTAAATTTGCTAGGAGTGGCCGCGGCAAAGAGGGACACCTGTTCCATGCTCGGGTATCCGTGGACAAGCAAACGGTCTTCAACGTCATTTTCTGGAGGGACGTACGGAGGACCCGGCAGGAGAGTTGAAGTACGAAGCAAACGCCGTCGGTTCTCTCGCCATTTGAGTAAGATTACAGCGGTTATGGCACCGAGCGCAATACCGAGCGCAATAAACAAGGGAATGAGATAGAGAATGTTCAGCTGCCGATGGTACGGAAGCTTTGGTAAGACAGTTTGGGGTGATGTCGTCGCTGGGGGTAACGCAGTGATCTGAATCAGGGAAGCAGGTGGAAGGTCGGTTGAGAGCACGACATCCTGAACACCGGTAGTTCCATTCGGATCGGTGTCCAGGGTATCCGTAAGCGGTGGAGTCAAAGTTGGCGTGTCTCCTGGCGATCGGTAATCGTATGAAGTGGCCGGTGCCGATGGAATCGCTTGGTTGATTCTGTACCGGTGGGCAACACCTGGATGGGTGGATGTAGGTAATGCGAATAAGGGGAGTAGGAGGACTCATACCCAGCGACTGTATATACACCATGCTTTCCAGCTAGAAAGATTCACTATTGTGGATTGTAGTCGGGAACGAGGACTATGAATTGTACTCGTGATTCCACGCCAAGAGCGGATAGGTCCGCTTCAGGCTTGTCGAGTGAAAGACCAGCAGCGATGAAGGTGGACCGACGGATAAGATGTGAGGATGGGGAGTATGAGGCGCCGGCTACACCTGACCGCTTTGTCCGTCGCCAAAACGTAGTTGGCCGAACTGCCATGACACGTTAGAGCATTCGACGGACTAGTGCGTGTACTCACAAAGTGGGGGAGGTGGACGAGAGAGCTCGCTTCTGTCTAAGGGCGTAGATGTCGAGAAAAAACGCCTCGGTACTATGTCTGCTATGGGTGGAGTGATGGGTGACGCCGGTTCGGAGGAAGGTAGCGAAGCTGTGAGAGGAGGAGCTGAAGCAGGCCGCTGGGGAGGTCGAGCCCTGAATGACTTCCTTGGAGGTGACAGAAACGCTGTGTTCAAGCTGGAAACTTCGACAGGCGAACGAGGACCGTCTTCGTCTGTGTCGACGCTCTCGAGGGTGACCATGACTGGCCGGCTGAGGTCATTTTGACTTCGATTCAGACGGGCGAAATTGAAACCCAACGGACTTTGTTTAGGATATAATGGTGTGGGCGAGACGAGGACTGTCAAATCCGACATGCTGTTTTCTGTCAATGAATGTCAGTAGCAAAGCTTCGACATGGGATCCGGGCCGATGCCTGTGTGGGATAATCCGACGGAAGCAATTACTACGCATCACTAGTACCATCAGTATAATGACAGTGTTATTACGCTTCGCTCCCTCTCCAACTGGCGCTTTGCATCTGGGCGGCCTTCGAACAGCCCTCTACAACCATCTTTTCGCAAAGAAACACGGCGGCCAGTGGATACTGCGAATCGAAGACACCGACGCCGTGCGCTGCATGCTCTGCTTTACTACCTTTACACTTACACTCTGCCCATGCAGACACGACATGTTCCAGGCGCTGTCGACGGCATTCGGTCGGCCCTGACTTGGGCTGGTCTCACCTATGATTTTGGTAACGTCAAAGCGCGACTCTGAACACTCAAAACTCTGACGACTCCGAAAGGCCCCGGATTGGATGGGCCGCATGGCCCGTATCATCAGGTGCGTGATGCTTGTTCATTCCATGTACTACCTCTCCAACAACGTCCTGGCAGTCAGACCGTCTAGACTTGTATCACTCGTACGCTCATCGGCTCTTGGAGGTGCGCGTTATCGCCGTCATAATGTTTTCCCCTCTCTCAGCCACTCCTGCAGTCGGGTCACGCATATCGCTGTTTCTGCTCTCCAGACAAGCTCTCTGCTACGAGGGAAAGATTGGCTCGTGCCGGATCCAACTCGACATATGACAAGGCGTGCCTTCATCTCACCGAAGAAGAGGCTGCAAGACGCGTCCGTGCCGGCGAAAAGTCCATTGTCAGACTCAACGTATGTCGTCGTCCCGTTTTTCGGCTCCTATTTTCGACTATTTGTCTAGGATGACAGACTCCCTCAACGCATTCCGGCGCACGACATCGTCTTTGGGGATTTGCGGGATGCTCATGCTTCTCTGCCAACCGACCCCGTCCTCCTCAAGTCCGACTTGTTCCCTACTTACCACCTTGCTTCTGTCGTCGATGACCATGAGATGGACATCTCCCACGTCATCCGAGGAGAGGCACGTCTCTTCCGTCCTTTCAAGAAAATTCTTCTTGACATCCCATAGGAGTGGCTTCCGTCTCTTCCGCTACACCTCGACTTGTATTCTTGCCTTTCACTCAAGCCACCTCAATTCGCACATCTCCCCATATTGCTAAATCCAGATGGTTCCAAGATGTCGAAACGCAAGGGTGACGTTGCGGTCCTCGAGTTCATGGTATGTTGCGCAATCGTCCTTGCTATCTCCTCCACACTCAACGACAAACTAGAAACGGAGGTGGGAGCCAGAGGCACTAATTAATTGGCTAGCCTTGGCAGGCTGGGGGCAAGCAGCACGATCCCCTTCAGACACGACTCCCACCACTCGCAGTCCCGACAGCACGGCTATCCTGACGCTTCCAGAACTCATCGAGCAGGTGCGTCTCGAATATCCTTCCCTAGGTCTGATCAAATAAAATCTTTGAAATAAGTTTGATCTCGCATCCTTGACGCATCGACGACAAGTTCTCGAACCCGCCAAACTCGAATACATCAACAAACACCATCTCATGCGTGCCTGGAAGAACGAGCAAGGCACGTTGCAGCATGCACGCGCGATACACGATCTCGTACGCGCTTCTTTCCCGTCCAGGTAGGTTGTGCAAAAGGGTGCCCCCAGAAGAAAATGTTTTGTTGACGTTTCTCGACAGCCAACACACGACCCCAGAATACATTGCCAAGGTCATCCATGCGTTACAGGTGAGGTCTAGCATCCGTGGCCCTGCCTCGATGACTCGGCCCGCTCATACATTCACCAGGGACGGATAACCAACATACAAGACGTGCCCAGCTTGGCACCCTATTTTTTCGTCGATCCAGATCATTCCACACCCGAAGCGCAGCTCATGCGCGACTTCATCTCGAATGACGATTACCGTGCGTGACTGCGCCATTTCCCCACCCCGAACCAACTCACCTATGGACCAGGTCGTTCGCTGGATGTCACTCTGCGCCTCCTCGAGGCCGAGCCAGACATGCGCGGCGTCCCCAATCTCTCCTCGCTCGTCCATGCCGCTTGTGATGCGACGGGGCTCAAGCAAAAAATCTTCATGACGGCGCTTCGACACACGTTGACTGCGATGAAGGTCCGTCCCTTTATTCCCTGCCAGCCCCCCACCTTGTTGCTCACTCCGCGTCCTTCTTTCAGACTGGCCCGACAGTCCCTGAAACGATCGACGTACTCGGGCTCGAGCGAACCGTCCTGAGACTCAAGGACGCCCTCCTCGTCAACGGTCACACGACTACAGTTTGACCCAATGCAGCGTCCGTTTGAATACACATACTTGTAACTACAAATACACGAATGCAAACAATGAAAATGTTCTTTTAACACCTCACAGCATCTCCCATCCCCCGCTGTCGACCGTGCTCTCCAACTTGCGCGCGACGGCGGTCGGAATACCATGGTTGAGCCAGGTCTTGCGTATATCTTCCCATCGTGGCGTATGAATGTACTGTCTCCGTCCTCGTCTGTAAAATGAAATCAAAATCAAAACACGTTCGCGGCCCAAACGACACGAACACGGACCTCATCGAGATATCCACCTCTCCATGGACGTCCAAATAAGGCGACTGCGCAAACGACCCATTGTTGGCATACAGATACAGCACCGAACACCGCTTGACGATGAAATACAACCCAGTCGCGCCGCCGCACCTAATCACGGCGGAAGTGTCATCAGCGTCCTCGCACACATCACAAAACAAAACGTACTCTCGCGTGTGCATGTTACACTCTCCCCGCCCGTTGGCGTCCATGTCCATGCAACAATGACTGAGCATACAACACGTCGTCCCACATACGAGACAAATCGCCGCGTCCATCGGCACCGTGCCGCACCGTGCACACCGCATCACCTTGTCTCGTCCGTTGAACAGATCGTCGAGGACCACTGGAAGCCGCGCGAGTCGGTAGACGCCGGGATAATCCAGGACGACGCCACAGTTGAGCTGTGATGTCGCATGAGAGTGGCCGCAGTGTGCACACCAACCGGAGAAGCGTGTCTTGGTTCAGGAGATCCGATAGTGGCGGGATATGCAGCATCGTGAGAGACGCCGGTATTCGTTATCTTCTGCACCGTCAGCCAGCGACGGTGTGGCGAAAGCATTCGGAAGAACGGAACGGCACAGAATGACCGCTCGTTGGAGGAAAGGTAGCGTGAACACATATAGCAGCTTTTCAATCCGGGCTTTGCCAAACATCTCAAACACGGGTGAGTGACGGACGACGGACATGAAAAACATCCAAACGTCGCCAAAAACGTCTGCGTGCTTTCGCGAAGCGATCCGAACAGAATTGGAGGACCGCGCCTTGTTCAGGACGTAGACCATGCCGATGACGGTACGCGCTAGGCACGCATAGCAACATAGCGCGAGAATGTGCTGGAGCATGGATGGAGCGACGGCAGCTGTTTCGATAAGCACCATAAAAGGGTCACGGAGGAGTAAGGGGTACGAGTATGACATGGGAGACGTCCTACTCCATTCTGGCGGTAAGTGTTTGGCAATGGCTTGTTTCACTGCCTCCTTCCCACCATTTGGTCGTCCTTCCGGCTCGATCTGTGCCAGAGAGGCTAAACAACCGGGCAAAGACCGCACCATTCGTATTTGCGTCTCCGTCAAGCCGTCCGCGACGTTGGTACTCGCACTCGCACCCGTCCCGCGCGTTGCGACCTCGATCGAAGCGATCGTGTACCCAACAAGCTCCTCCGGCAAATAAATCCCCGATCCCCTCTCACCCGGATCAGGCTCCGGTCTCTCTCGTAGATGCCGCGTCTGCTGCGAGACCACCTTGGCCGCGTTCATCATGCTGTCCAACATCTTGAACATATCAAAATTGTCCCCGCGCCGAATCTGCACGGGATAGTTGGGGTCCTGTGAGCTCCAAAAGACAAACTCGCCCGTGCCGTTCCGGAACTGCAACGCATCCATGACCGTATCGGGTTTGGACTTGAGGATCGAGATCCCTACCGCGCGGATCCAATCGGGGAACGGGACGGTCGTCGCTGGGAGCGTCGATGGTCGAGCGATGGGAAGAAGGACGTTACCGAGGCTCTTGCACAACGGACAAATGTACTCCTTCCGAAGAATGTTTTCCGGGTGGTTCCGCGTTGCATGTGAGCGATGGCGTTGACGAACGGACGTGTTGTAAACTTGGAAACACTCCATGTGCATCATGTGGCCGCACATGGACGTGTGCAACCCAAAACGGGTATATTGCGCCGGGAAGCCATCAAAGTTGGGGGCGAACTGGGTGACGTCTTCGTGGTGGTTCATGTCCACGGACGGGAACGTCGACGGTGGTGGCTGCTGGGAACCGCGATCGAGCGAGGGCTGCATCCCCATTAGCTCGTTGAGATACGCGCTGTGGCTATCGGGGTGTTTTCGGAGGAAGCGGCTAGGCTGGATAAGTCCGAGTGTCCCCCACGGCTTCGAGTCGTTGAGATCTTCCTGACACACGATACACGAACCATATTGCACCAGTTCTTCCGGGGTCTCCTCCATGTCCTCGTCTTCATCGTCGTCTACGTCCTCAAAGTTGATTGCAAAACTCGCTTGCTGAGCCTTCATCTGAGCCATGATAGCTTCCTGACGCGCCTTGGCCGCGCGTTTCTTGAGCGTCTCAGAATCGACGCCAGATTCCACGACGGGGACGACCTTGCGACGCGCTTGCACTTCCTCGGGAACGAACTTGGACATCTCTCCTAGAATCCATCCTACCCGAGCCATATAGGGCTTGAAATGCTCCGCATGTTCCATCGCACAAATGATGTCGATCACATTCTTGCCGTCCTCAAAGACCTTGAGGGCAGACAGATGGCTAAACACCGACGCACGCTCCACGAGTGCGATCATGACCAGGTAAAACGCTTGATCGAGGATCGCTTCCGAAGACGGTGGCGTCGTCCCCGCCGCTTCCGTCAATACCAGAATGTTGTAAATGGCGTAAAACATCACTTGGAGGAGGACCTCTGATTCTAAGAGGGACGGCAAGACGGAAAAGGGACCCGTCTCGATGCCGATCGGTTTGGGCACGATCACAGGGTCCACCTCGCCCGTCTTCTTCTTCAACCGCGCCTTGAGTATCCCCTCGACTTCTTCGCGTCTGTTTCGAGCATAGTGGTAGTAAAATGGGTTAACCTCGTCGTACAGCGTGTCTTTGAGCTCGTAGGAACCTATATCGGAGGTCGCTTCTGGCGCTCTAAAGTTGGCGACTTGTCGAAGGACGTGTTCGAAACACACGTCGTCTGCCATGCGCTCGGAAACACGTTTCACGAGGTCGGTGTACGTGCACGGTCCAGCCGCAAGTGCATGGATGATCTCGCGCCGAACCGCAACCGGAAGGGGTAACTTGGTCGCACTGCCCTTCTCCGTCAGGAGGGTGATGATGACATACAATACCTCCTCGACCATGCTGGACAGCTGAGGGCCCTCGTACGTCGGATGAACCACTGCCCCGCGGAAGAATTGGAGGAGTTTAAAGCGGTCAAGGATGCTCACGATGACCGTATTTGGGTCGAGGACGATGAGAGATGTCTGGAGAATGAACAGGTCCTGGTCATAGCACAGCTCGCGAAGCATGAAATCGCGGTAATGCAGCAATTGACCGCGTATCGGGAAGCCGTTGCGGACCCACAGTCCAGAGCGGATTTGGGCAACCATCGCGAGCACTACAAGACCAAAATAAGTCCTAGCAGGAATAAAGGACACCATGAAGCTTACCTCGCAACGGGAAATCGATCAGTGTGAGAATATCGTCCTCCGTTGCGATTCGCATGAACATGTTCCGCACACTGGCAACGCCCATACGACTGAGCGACTCTTCTGAAAGGATGTCGACATTCTTCAACAACTCCGCCAAAAGCCAGTGCAACGAGTGGTGGAAGCTGACCCAGCCCTCCAAGACATCAAAGTCGATGATCGTGTAATCGACGTCCCCAAAGAGAACGTCGTGGTAAGCCGGCTTTGAAAACTTGTTCTTGTCGAGCTTGTCGTTTGCCAACGTGCATACTGAGAGAATATCCTTGACGACTATCATGATGGCGTTGAAGAACTGCGAGGGCGTCGCCCAAGTAAAGGCCTCTCCGTACACCTTGATGACGCGCGACAGAGAGAGCGTGACGTTGAAGACGCTTATCCAAGCGTCCGTCTCGTACTCGATGTGATTGGTTGCCGCACGTTTGTTCGGGTGGACGCACATGAAGAGTTGGCAGACCTTGGCAAACTTGCGAATGAAAGAAGGATTCTTGGCGATGAGTTGTTGGACGGGTTCATTATGGCAAAGGTACCGAAGGTCGCTAAAGACGGGCATGAAACGCTTGGACTTGAACGGGAAGCTATCCACATCCAGCTCTGTGGCCTCGGGAGCGTTTGCGGGAGCCTGAAGGATACGTTTGTTGACGATCTGGTTGGTGAAGAAGTTGATGATGATATCGAGCAAACGCGCGACAAGATCATGGTACCGCACGATATGAGATGCGACAGATGGGACGGTAAAGAGTTGGAGGGCAAAATATTTGATGGACGTTTCCGCTTCCCTGTCGACAAGGAGATAGGCATCCACGATGCGCGGATACACGGCGGCGAAATGGCTACCTAAGGGTGGTTTTAGTTGTTAGGAATGATTGATTGGGGAGATGCCAAACCTATGGCAACTTTGTGAGGGTGGGATAATGTGAGGAGGGAAGCGTAAATCTCCTTCAAGCTGATGCGTGGTTTCTTCCAGAGACGAGCATGATATAGAAACAACCAGTCAATCCTACATGTATCCTTTTCGAGGTCGGGAATGTGGGATGCAGAACCATTGCCTTCGCGGGGTCTAGGTGAGAGCAATTCGGCTGCGAGGACCTCGCGGATGATGAGGGTGTCTGTACCGAATCTACTGCGGGTGAGATCAAGGAGCCATTCGATGATGACGATGACGACCTGCTCTCTAAAGGTGTCGTATGCGCGGCGAATGGTGACGCCGATCTCTATTTTTGAGATGATTTGGGCTATCTCGAGGAGACGAGAGACATTGGTATTCATGTCGATGATCTCACGACCATGTTCATCGATGGCGTGTGCCATTGCAGTCGCTTCTTTGCGATCGCGGTTTGTTGTATCGCAAATGAGCTGTATGACTTCGTCAAACGAGTGTTTGTCGTCGTTCCATATGACGACAGAGTACTGGTCTTTCTGCATGGGGTCGGCAGTGGGCTGAAGACGAAGGTCGGCTTCATTTGAGGGCACGGACGGTTCGTCTGGGGAACAGTCGAGCGTGTCGAGAAGAAAATCGAGTGCGTAACCGATGGTGCGGCCCATGTTATCCCTGAGTTCTGGAGGGAAAGCGGCGCGGAATGGATAATGAGGGACGGGAGGGATGTCTACATCTGGGAAGGACTTTGGGAGTACTCTTGGGGTGGTGTCAGGAGCGGAATCAAAGACGCGATCAGAGTTGTGGATGAGAGGGTGGAAGGGACACTGAATATTCTGACGCCAGGCTTCGACGTCACCGCAGTCGCAGCAACCACCCGACTGTTGAGCGATGAAGAAACTGACGTTGTGGTCCTTGTGAGAGCTAGAACGGAAGCAGCGACTGCACAGAACACAGCTCTCGTCGAGGGCACAGTCTCTGGAAGAGGGTTAGGACTGAGAGGAGGGAATGTGTGCGCGAGTGCTCACTTGCACCGGAAACAGCTTTCTCCTCTGGTGAATATGTGACCGCAAGGGCGGCCTGGCACGACGGGGTGTTCTGAGCCAGCGCCTGCAAAGCCGAGTTCCGCCTGAACTGGTGCAAGCGTCGCGTGCATGGGAAGACTCGAGTTGGAAAGGGGAAGGAAGAGATGGGCGTATGGACCCCAGAAAGCATCGTAGAGCTCTGAGAGTATCTCTGCGCGAGTTGCGGGTGTGAATACGTATTTGCGTGAGCCGGGCATCGTCTCGAGGGCGAAGCGGAGACGAGAAAGGGGATCGGTCGGTCTATCGCGCGGGTTCATCGTCGGCGGGAATTTCGAGTTGAAGAAGCCCATGATGCCGGACATGTTTGACGACGGCGATGGTTCATGCGATGACGATCATGGCACTCGTCGAGTCACGTGCGCTGCTCTTTGCTTCCTTATCAGCGTACCTTGGACATTCAGTATCTGTATGTACCGCCTGTTCAAGTTGTTGTTTCGTCGATGGCACCGAAATGGCCTATCTTTCTATCAAAGTCGTCAACGGCCCGGTAGCTCTCCCTGTACGCACGCAATTGAAGATCGAGCACGAAATGACACACACTGAGCATCCCTCATCCCCACCTCCTCTAAACCACAGTAATCCCACCGCAACGGTGTTGCGAACATGACCTCGTTTTTAGGAGCACGAAGGCGCACGCACCTGCTTAGAATCCATCGGACTTCATGTGGGTGGAAATTTTGTGGAGAGGTAGGGCTTCTCTACCCATCGTTTCGTACTTGATTCGACTCTATTTTCCGTCTACATAGATTATGTCGTGACACACCTTTTTTGACGACTCTCTCGACGCCATCATTATCGTATTTGTTTCAATTTGATTTTCTGTTCAGATTATGTCGTGGCAGTCCTTGTTTGCTGACTCTCTCGACGCCATAAAGTTTGTCTGCAATAAGCTCTGCGTATCTTGTAGGACAAGCAAGTAAACCTCCGCACTAATCATCCCGTCCGTCCCCTTGTCCTCTCTCTCCATGTTTCACTGCTGATAAACACGGCGTTTAAGGTGTGTTTGTACTACAAGACAACGCTTTCAAACCGATCCATATCTTCTTGGAATGGTTTCCACGAGGCTCTCAAACGTGCCACAATAGTATGTATTCCGTCTCACCTTTAGCTTCCTTCTTTCATTTTACTCTTGCTACCAAGTATGTTGCCCCACTCGGGGGACTTATGAGAGGGCATCCGACCTCATAGAACCGTGACCACAGAAATAATCCTCATTGTATTCGACACAGTGCCGCTCAACGTCGCACCGGCACTCGCCACAGGTACGGTACGTTCCAGATGAAGCTGCCCAATAATCCACACTCGCGTACTTCTGGGATCCGTTCTATTATCGCTCGCCGGTCGCGAACTTCTTACTTTATCAGCACAAACCACGCGAAGAGTACACACGCGCCCGTGGCCCGTTCGCTATTGAACCCGACGCCGTTTGTCTGGGCTTCACGCGATCAATATTCCCTCGCGTGCGTTATCGCCGTTGACAAGCACATAGCACCCGCCTTGCGCATGTGCAAGCAAGCAAATCTAAACCAGGGAGCGACGCGATCCCTCTGGCGGTCAGTATTGTGGCCGACGCTGGGCACTCTGACGGGCAGAACGTGCGTCATGATGTCATCGTTTTGAAACGGCGTCCAGACGCACGCATTTTTCCATTGGTGGTCCCGGAAATAGTAGTCAAGAACCGAGTGCGCCCTTCCTTTCTCCGCCGTCAAGACGCGAGCTGTTTCATACAGCTTTGGCGTCGGGGTTTGATCCACCTTGTGGCACCGACTCGGCACACCGCTGGCAACGGCGAAGTCTCCATCTTGGCAGTCAACCGATGTAAGTCCGTTGGTTCGGCGCTCCGTTGCACGCTCGCAGGACCACCTCTGGCTCGGGCTGTCTGGTCGTGCTTATCTTGTGGTCTATCTTCGTCCCCGTGTTCCTCATGCAGTGTTTCCCGCCACCAATTGAGGCGCAAGGGCTTTACAAATTGATTTGCGCCGCGGCTGTGTGGCGATCGTCGACGCAGTGGC
The DNA here is from genome assembly GCA_015039435.1 of Imleria badia. Lineage (NCBI taxonomy): Eukaryota > Fungi > Basidiomycota > Agaricomycetes > Boletales > Boletaceae > Imleria > Imleria badia. The sequence continues at coordinate 91,435 of MU130828.1, forward strand.
GCACTGGATGCACTGGTCGTGCCGTGCTTCGCGATCAAGAATCCATGATGGTCCCAGCCGCATCTGTGCCAAGTAAGCTGTCGCTGTTTGATCCAGGACTAATTACCGAACAGCCTTGACAGAGGAGGTCGGTTTTGATCATGATCGCAGCAGACAAGTATTAGGTCAACAAGCCCTCGTGGATGTGATGCGGCCATAGCTGCAGCGTCATTACATTAAAATAGATTGTAGAGTATAGAAAATTTCAGATATGACGACCGAGGTAGTCGTGCGCTGAAGACTTGTTGGTATGTACGACATTAACCCACCTTGCTGTGATGGCGCACGACATACGACGCAACGAGTACAACCACCCAACCATGTGATGACAACACATGTCCCATCACGCCCATGCCGCCGCCGCTCTCTCCCACCCACTGGCAGCATGACGTCTAATTCACCACACGACACAGGACGTGATGAGGTGACGACGTCGATGTAACTTCCACGCAATGTCAACATCGCTACGACAACAGCGCACCGTCCACACCGCTGCTGCCACCTCCACCACCGGTCGACGTGGGAGATTGGTGAATTCACTTTCTCAGCCACCACAAAGGACGATGACGATGCTCCTCCCCACCTCAGAAGAAGGCAAAGAAAGCATCCACGAGACCTCAGACTGTGCCATCAAAACGATACATGGCTCACGGAAAGAACGCCAATGGCTTCTAAAATCCTAGTACTAGTAAGTCTTTTTTTCTGACACTAACTTTGACTGTCTTGCTGATTTCCCGTATTGCCTTCTAGATGCTGCATCGCATCATTCGACTACCCCGGTCCTCGACACATGCTCTCATTTTCGTGCTCTCCGACAGCCGCATCGCCTCACTCGACCGCTTTAAAGCACGCTCCAGTGTTGTCGTTCTCGTTTTCCGGGGCTTAGACTTTTCGGACGCCAAGGTGTTACGGTGACTACATTTTTGGAGTACTATGTACTGTGACTAATGTTATTTGGCCTTGCGTCTTGTATGACCTGACAACCCCAAGCCAGCCTCGCAAGGTCAAGCGAGATTGCCATGATGCAGCCTGTCTTGCAAGACCCCGCAAGCTCGGAGTGCTTCCCTGCAAGGCCTAGCAAGGCCGGTATGCCTTGTATGGCCTTGCTAAGTTTTGACCTTTTTGCTGATGCTGAGCGGCTGGATGTGCGGGTGACGGAGACGGGAGATTTGGTGACGGAGCTGGGAGTATGCGTGCGAGGGTGCATGGGTATCAGGAGGAGCTGTCGATGCCGCTCACGCAGAATTTGATGGATGAGGAAGCAAGTAGGGACGTGTTGAGTATCGAGGTGAATGAACGCCAAATAGTAAGAACCAAGTACTACCAATACCATTCTGTGTGAAGTGACAGCTAATCCCAGTTCCCGTCGGCAAGATCATGCAACAACCGCCTGACAGTTACACTGTTCACATCATATCTCTTCCTATCCGTAACAATCTCAGCGCCAGGGCTTGCTAGCTTACAGACCTGGACGACTGTA
>MU130828.1:93381-108421 GCA_015039435.1 Imleria badia
GTCCATATATTTTTCCATTTGAGTTGCGAAGAATGCCCAATCCTTCGCATCTTCCGGCTCTCGAGATTTGACTTCCACGAGGAGAAGCAACTTGTCGTGAGTAGCAAATTGCGTGGCCTTTGTGACAGTAAAATCGGGGATAAGGTAGGTTGATCCAGGGAGTGCAAGGACACCCGTAGACGTCATGGATGTGTCACCGGTAAAGTTGTCGTCAAGGTCAGACGACATGGACGTCTCTGCCTGGTTAGAGCAGAAAGAAAACTCTTCTTCATACGAGTCTCGGACTTTTGGCTGAGGCTTGATGAGGAACTTTTGTTGATATGGAAAGTAATGGGAGAGCAGGGCGATGTGAAGCCCATACCAAGACGACTCAAAGCGTGGATCGGTTTCGGCAACTCGAACGAACCGCTCAGCAAGCCATTTCTCTGGGTGCAAAGAGGGAAGTGGCGAATTCGGCATGAAGACGGACGAGCTGGAGAGAAGGCGGCAAACGTCAACATCTCGTGGGCAGTGTGTTAAGTGAAGAATTCTGACTTACGGGTTCTAACACTGGGCGAGATTATTGAAACCACTGTCAATCAGTGCATCGCAAACTTTATAGGTGAGGGAGCGACCACAATTAAAGCGCGTAAGTACCGCCTAGAAACAATAGAATATACAGAACACCACAGGAAAGGGTGTTGTTCCGAACCGCTGCATGACAGCTATGCAACGGATGGACTTGTAATCATGGCAGGAGCATACCAGTTGTGGAGGAAGTTGTGGAGGAACAATAGACATGATGGAACTTGCACGGCTGCCAGGAGATGCGGTGTCACTGTCAAATGAATCACTTGTTGGCTTTTCCGAGCTGTCGCAGTGGCTCCAGGCCTGTGGAGGTACAATGGCTGATAAGTTATGAAATTTACATGCCATCGTTTCCTCTGCAGGACCCCGTGAACTCCGTCCATCCTTATAAGGATTTGAACGTTGAGCGTTTCATACCTCCTTCTACTTCCCTTTCGTGAGTCCTCTCGTACGGAGTTCATCAATTTCATGCTGACTGTTTATTGAAAGACAATAATGGTGTGGCTTGTTGGAGGATACCCCATCCCCTATTCTGATGCCAAAGTTTGGGCACTGCGTCATTGGCCCGATATCAACATTTATGATGACTTGTCACTACCAGTGATTATCTCGCGCTATCACAAGAGCCGTGGAGGGAACGTGGAGTGCATTGGCGTCAATCTCAAGGAGGGTCCGGGGCTCGTGTGCTTCTTTGTTATTCATTCCAAACACGACCCGCAATCGACACCGCTCAAATACAGAGAATTTCCCGAGGGAAAGCTTGCACTGAGGTGCAAGGGGTTGCTCTTCAACCATGAGGACGACAAGGAACTCGCACAGAAGGTGCAGTTCATGACAGTGGCTGACCCTTTTCAGGACTATTACAAAGTAAGTTTCGGCGTCGATGCATAGGGCACCAACTCGATAGTTACATTGTCCCTCGACAGTTTAGACCACTCCCAGAGGAACTCAAGCGCAAGCGTGCTGCCGCCAGCCAAGAGAATCAGGACTCCGCGAAACCGTGTTCGTGATTCTCCGTGGGTTCATGCGGGTCTTGCGTTGAATATATTGACCCACTAGTTCATGTTTTCAGGCATACTTCAACCCGGAGTCGACTTTTAGAGTGCAGGTCTGTATTGCTGTACCTCACTTTGTACATCAGGTTGCAGGCTGTCTGCAGGTTTATTCTAGTAGTGTGGTTTTTGATGAACTTCTCTGGCATCCCTGAGCATGTTTAGTCCATACGCAAAAATGTCCCCACTTTTATGTACGAACGTGATGTCTGTATCAAACGTAACAACATGCAATGCCAAAGACAAAGGAGAACAGCCAATGCGTAGCATCACCGTGTGGCCCCTGACACTGATACTGAAAACGCTGGGACTTTGTACAACACAATGAGCTATCCACCTTCTTACCACGTACAACGTACATAACAAGTAGTTGCTCAACGACCCTCATCGGACTGGATGATACCAGCGAGAGAAGCCTTTTGGAACAACGCAATATGCTCATCGAGCAAGTCGTGATCAGGTTCGATCGTGGTCCACTCGGTGTTCACACCCCAGAGCTGCTTGAACTTTTCCAACTTTTCATTCTGGCCGGTAAGCTTGAGATACTCGTACACGGCCTTCACCAACCACCCAACTATATGAAAGTTAGGGTCATCCTTTTGGTTCTGTTCTAAAAACACTCACCCGTGACGAGTACTGATGCCCTCACCCGCAAAGTGCAAGCAACCGTTGGCTGCCGGAACGTTGAGTGCAGCATACAAGGTCTAGAAATCTCCAGGCGAGAAATTGCCGAACGCGCCTATAACAAAACAATCAGTCGAGGATGATGGACGGGATTGACAACAAACCCATTGCATATTCGTCGTGGTTCCAATCCTTGCTATGGAAATTATCGCCCTCCGCCAAATTATTGACAAGAAATGAGTACGTGATGTCATAGCTATCGTTCACCCCGTAATGGGCCTCTGCGAGGTTGCGAAGGACGAGCTCCGTGAGAATTTCCGGTTTCAAGGCAAGGGAACCAAGGCAAGATGCGACATTCGTCCAAGCGTAACTGGTGATGAGCACCTTGCACGGATCGCAATCAGTGCCATAAGACGGATAGACAATGGTGCGGAGATCGGTGAAGGATTGGCCGCCGAAAATGCCTGATTTCGTGAACCACTAGTTTGACTTGAAGCGTACCGCAATCTTGATCGCTTCCCCATAGTCCAATGCACGCAAGGCATTCCTCTGTAGGGTACTCAGTCATGCATCATTCAGATCAATGGTGCGAAGAACAGTAATAGGAAGTGTGGAAATGACGTGACCGTAATGCTTGGTTTCCGACCCATTGACTGTGACTGCGACCCTCGGGTATGCGATCGTTGTCCTGTCGTCTTGGTCGCCGTCGATCACAATTTCACCAGAATATGTGACCTTTCTTTTCGCGAGGGCGGGTATCTTTTTCTTTGAGAAACAAACTGGCTGACAGTAGGGTATGAGCCTCCGTGCGGGGGTTCGGACCTTTGTTCAGCGGTCCGTACTCGGTCAACTCCACAATCCCGATTTCTGGAATGGGACCATTAGGGAAAACCCGGGTGAGAAATGCAAACGGATCTAGAACATGGAGGACACACCCTCAGTAGCAACGGTGAAGTTCAAGGATAAATCCTCCGTGTTTCTTGTGTGATTCTTGAGGAAGATAAGACCCTGATAAAGATCAGGACCCAGAGACGCGAGATCGTCGAGAAAACTTTACTTTCCCAGCCACTGCAATAATTGTTAGCTTAGTCGCATCTGAATGACCATTCACCATCTCACCTTGGCAAGGAAAAATCCAGGAAACGCAACTTCAACCAGGATACCCTCGAATAAGGCTTTCCCCAAGATGCGACCGATGAAGCGATACCAGTTGAGGCTATGAGCTATTCATCGCTGCGTGAGTAACGCGAACACCAGAAGGGACTAAATACTTGCCCTCGGTAGCGTAGGCATGAGGATTTGGATAAATTTCGTTTTTCTTGTTTGCGAGCCCCAGACCACGGTCCGTATCGAAGAGTTCCTTGCATAACGAGGTAAAGAACTCTTTGAAAACTCCTCCACCATCGATGCCAGACCTTGGTCATAGTGAGATCGGAAAACCAAAAGGTGATGTGACGTACTCTGGTTCTCCAAACTGATCAATGAAGGTGATGCTGATCGGCGCTCGAAGGTCTACTTCTGCAAGTCGATCGTATCCATCCTGCACGATGCTGGTCCGCCTAATAGATACCTCCATTCTGCCTCTGTGCGGATGATGAGCACCCGGGTCTCAAATGGTATAGCGAATGGAATGTTGCTGAGTATTCCCAAGCGCGGTGATAGAGAGTGGGCTAATTGGCGAGGTGCGCTAGAACGAGGGATCCCAGGATCGTCAGCTTGTTGCCCTTCATACCTAAAAGTAAATAATTCAGCGCGATACGGATGCATCAGGTAGAGTGACATACACGGCTGCCTCTATGAACAAGTTCATATCGATTGAGAACTCACATGCCAGTGGTCTTCGGGCATGAACGGTCGACGAGAGCTATGGAAGAGGGATCAGCTCTACTTCATAGGCAAAGGGCACATCAGTCGTACTCTCGTGCATGGATTGCTTGCAAGCACTTCGTTATCCTGTTGCGTACGCCCTCCCAAGAAAGATCGAGTCCAATGGTTGTTGCTTCCTGGATTTTCGCCTGGTCCTCCCTGTAGTACAATGTTGAAGACGGTACGTGAGAATGGGATGAATTCATTGAGTGTGAGTATAGTCCGAGAACTGGAGAAGAACCCATCGTCGCCCATCGTAAGCACCGATTGTGCGTACAAGTCGGTAAGGAGGAGTAATGGCGGCCAGTATGATGGCGCGCGGGAGGAGTAGGCTGAAATCGATCAACGCCATGCCTTAGAGGACAGCTGGACACACACCCATAAGTAAATGATGAAAGATTCTCGTCACGACCAAGTCGTCCTTTCTTGATTGCCAAGTCTGATAGCAATTCGGGATGTTGCTGTGCCATTTTCAGAAGAGAGTTGGGGACGGTAGAATCTGTAGGCGCTTGCGTGTTCGTGAGTCTAACAGAGGAAGGGGAGGATGCGAAGCAATAATATTAGTAGGGAGCTCGGAATCCGAGTCCGAGTCCTCCTCCTGTCATCTGCCCACGACCCTGGAGTTTGTGAGTCTTAGTAGTATGTATTCTGTCTCACCTTTACTGTTTACATAACATTCTTTCATTTTCCCCTTGCTACTACTAGTATGTTGCCCTGCTCTGGGGACTCATCCGAGAGCATCCGACCTCATGGAACTGTGACCACAGAAATAATCCCATTGCCTCATTGAACCATTCGTGTCCGACAATGCTGCTCAACGCCGTACCGGCACTCGCCACAGGTACGGTACGTTCCAGATGAAGCTGCCCAAGAATTGATACCCACGTACTTCTGGGATACTTACGTTCTACTATTAGTATCGTTCGCCGGTCACGAACTTCAAGTTCTTACTTTATGAGCACAAGAGTAAACACGCACCCGTGGCCCGTTCGCTATTGAACTCGACGCCGTTTGTCTGCCAGTGGGCTTCACGCGATCAATATTCCCTGGCGTGCGTTATCGGCATATGGCACCCGCCTCGCGCATGTGCAAGCAAGCAGTTCTAAACCAGGGAGCGATGTTTTCGATGGGTTGCATCACGCCCGGAAATAGTAGCGAGTGCGCCTTTCCTTTCTCCGCCGTCAAGACGCTGTTTCATACAGCTTGTGTGTGGGCGTCGGCGTTTGATCCACCTTGTGGCACCGACTCGGCACACTGCTGGCAACGGCAAAGTCTCCATGTTGGCAGCCACTGCGATGTAAGTCCGCTGGTTCGGCGCTCCGTTGCTCGCTCGCGGGACCACCCCTGGCTCCGGTCCTGCTTATCCTGTGGTCTATTTTCGTCCTCGTGTTCCCCATGCAGTGTTTCCCGCCACCGGTCGAGGCGCAAGGGCTTTACAAATTGATCTGCGCCGCGGCTGTAGGGGTGGCGGCGATTGTCGACGCAGTGGCGCACTAGATGCACTGGTCGTGCCGTGCTCCGCGATCATGAATCCATGATGGTCCCAGCCGCATCTGTGCCAAGTAAGCTGTCGCTGTTTGATCCAGGACTAATTACCGAACAGCCTTGACAGAAGGGTCGGTTTTTGGAGGACATCCCGGATATGAATTTTTGGGTTTTAGTAGAAAAAAAAATTAAGTATTAGGTTAACAAGCGCTCGTGGATGTGATAGCTATGCAGCGTCATTGCATTAGCGGCCGAGGTAGTACTGCGATTATGGTACACTAATAATTCAGATATATAAAGCACTGAACGAAAACTGAACGATCGTCACAGATGATGAAATGGGTGAGCGCTAAGCGTTGACGAGTGGATGGGTGAACAATGGAGTGCACACATGGCGCACCTCCGACAGATGGTAACAAAGCCTGGCTTGAACAAAGAACGAAATTTGGCGCAGAATGTGCGCATATCTTATGAGAGGATTCCAGACTGGGTTAGGATCATATCCCGGGCGCTATCCCTATCGCCCCAGTCCCAGCCCCACGTAGCATGTCTGCAATGATATGCCGCGGACTCGACATTGAAAACGGCTTTTTCGTATTCGAGGCAGTGGGCATTGTGGGTGACGTCGAGGGTGAATACGACGGCGTGGCCGACGAAGACGTGGGGGAGATGACGTTTGTCGAAACAGAACGTCTGGAACGCCATGGGAAGCGCGTATGTGTCGGCGAATGATGGGGTGAGGTAGACGGATGCGAGGGGTCGGGAGATGAGGGTATTGTAATGGATGCAGGTTCGGGTACTGACCCGGGGGGATAGGGTGTCTTGGGTGAGGCACTATCCGTAGCAGAGTCTGTTGGAGTAGGTGGGATAAACGAAATGCAAGGCTCAGGCGGCCGGGAACCGATGCGACCAGATAGGGAAGGGAGTGTGGACAAGAGACTGGGTGATGATGCACGCGGCGGATCCTCGGGTAGGGCCAAGTCCGTCGTCGACTCGGAAAATTTGGGTAGACTAAGCGACGAGGAAGATGAACAAGGTGGCGGCGCGAGAAAGTGTCGCTTGCTTGACTGCAAGCCAGCAGATTCACCTGAACATGTTGAAGGCGTGGGACTGGCCGCGGAACCTTGATTGCCTTGTCCGACCATGAGAGAGGACAGAGATCCCGCAGGACTCGGCGTGGGTGTAGGCGTAGGCGTTCGCTTTGGAGATGGGAGGGGAAATAATTCACTTTCGTCCACATCCTCGTCATCTTCCTCTTCTGGAATGCGCGGTGTGGCGGGCGTTATACAGGTGGGTGAAGGGGGGGAGCGAGCATCGGCGGCGGATGAACTAGATACGGCGGCAGTGCGACGGAGAATAAAGGGCAGCCTGTATTCTTCCTTGGGTATCGGATCATCAGAAAGCGTTGCGTGGCTGGTTGTTGAAGGCCCCGTATCACTCGAACGCCGACGCTTGTCTATCTCGTCTACGCTGATCGAGACCCCTAGATTTCCATAGGAGGCCGAGGCGGCACTTCCCGCAACGGTAATAGTACGAGGACTGCCGTCTGTGCTCAAGCTCCGGCGCCTCGAGGCAGCACGCGAAAAATACTCCGGCCACGCGTCACCACCGACGAGAGCAGCCTCGGTGACGGACTGGCATGCTGCACAACACGGACGCAAGGGTACCGTGACGATGTCTGAGCGAGACGGAGAAGGGGAGGGTTTCCGTGAAGAGCGGGTATGTCGTGCCAGTGGGGGACTACTTGCACAGGAGGACTCAGAAGCCTGCTGGGCACGATGTACGAGACAAGGCGGGAGAGGTGTGTGATCAACAGAGCGAGTCGCCGAGTGAGGTTTGCGCGAAAAACTGGAGCAGAGTCAGTAGGCGAACGGATGATATGTATGAGTGAAGAGACGTGCGTTGGGAGGGGGACCCGGAGGACAAGGTGTGACTGATTCTCTTCGTCTTCTGGTGGTGCAGACGTAGCAGAAGGACGCGCGGGCGACGTCCGTCTCTTCCACAGCGGGAGCGCATACGACTTTGTCACGACTCTTGGGCGTCGAGAACGATGTGCATGATCCGGAATAACGACGCACTGAGGCTCGAACCGCACAGCGCTAGCATGGTCGTCGAGGGGCTCGACAGTGAACGTGGGTGTGCTGGTCGCTGTTTCTACCGTCGTCATTGATGAGGACAGTGAGCACAACGAATACTGGATGGTGAACCGTCTACTAAATCATCACGAAGAAAATGTCATACGATCTTCGGCTAAGGCACTAGCCGTTTCATCTTGCCTTTCTTGTTTGCGCTCGTACGTATGTATTTTGGCAATTGCCACACATCCGACGCTCAACACGTTCACCACAGTCAAGCTCTGGCAGCGAGTTGCTCAATTCCATCACGTTCCACCAGGTTATCGGGTGTGGCACTTGGCGCGATGACCCAGTAGTCACATCTCCGAGTTCAACTTCAATGGACTCGGGCTACAAAAATAACGACTCGATGCTTGATTGTCATGATGTTGGTGTTCTCCACGCACAATCAACCGGCTCCCTCTTGAACACACGATGTCAACCCACAACACAATATCCCTCCCATACTTATAACGTCGGCGGCCAAGGTTCTTACACTGGAGTTTGTCAGGTAAACCTGACTCTCGATACGTTCTCGCACAGAATATCTGATGCCGAGCTCTCTCTCTCTAGGACCTGTATATGGACTTCCATTCATGCTGGTGGTTCAAGGTCTGGCGTTTCATGCGTCTTGGCAAAAGGTTAACAGATAGGGTGAGTGATTATAGCAAGGACCTTCTGAAGTTGCACTACTTACATAATCGAAGATAGTGATTCCCTTCCCATCCCGCGCATTAGCACCACACCGACACACAAGCCCTTCGAGGAATCCCTTGTCGCTGTCATCCTCTAATAGCCACTTCTCCCTCGCTCGACTCACCTCGCTATACCGGGATGTACCACCGTTCCAGAAAAGGTGATCGTTGTTCGCCCTATCATATACATGGTCAGAAATGAATTATGACCATTGTATAGCTCCCAAGCACCCCGACGTTATGTGGGCTGGTGCTTGCTCCAGTCGGGGTAACAATTGCGTAGGGTATCTCCTTCGGTACCCGCCCTGGTGACAACCCAGCGTTTTATATAGCCAACGGTCGTTTCCGATCGTTATGTGTTGCCGCACTCCATATAGTTTTACCCTGCACGCCAGGTCGGTCCTTCAGCGTCCCGCGATCACCAACGGCATGATTCCATGTTTCGCAACACTATTCTCAGAGGATATGTCACCCTTGATAAGAGTACCCTGTCTCCGCAGATAAGGATTCTGGATATACCTCAGAACCAATCTTGGAGTTGGAGGATATCCATTATCTCTTTGGTAGGTATCGATTCCAGCTGACTGTCGACACTCACGCTGACATCATCTTTTCACAACGAAGCAACCCGACATCAAATTGAACTTTTAATAACGATATATGTAGCCGTTTATAGAGCCAATGTACCACTCAGTTATCATAATGTCGTCAAGCCGACAACCTGTCCCTTTTTTCGTTCTCGTTCTCTCCCTCAAAGCTTCAATGTTGTCGTTTGCGGAGATATACGTCCACTTCAATGACCTAAAAACATTCGACGGTCGGCCGATGTGAGTGCATCATATTTAGCGATCCAACGTGTCCGCTGGCGCGTTATTTACACACCACTTCGCAAGGAGCCGATGATCATGATCTGAGAAAAGCAATGCGGAAATTATTACACTGGATGCCGGCGAAGTCTTCCCTCCTCGCACGATTCTGCTCGGTCCAATCCCCACTGCGGGAATGGCACTCGCAACTGAGTGCCCGGGGCCCAAGGGTTGAAAACTTTTCAAAAGCGTTTTGTTTTGAGGTGTGGTCTGGCATTCGAGCCTTCATCCTTGCATCTGACGATGAAAGGGCTGCTTTCAAGGTCATTCTGCCTTGGACGGCAGCGACTGTTCCGTAGTAACGTTTGTATGCGCGTTCGAATCGCAGTAGCGGAATATATCAATGGAATCACTTTTGGCCAGAGGCAGTTTATCCATATGCTATGCAACACCAAGTCAGGATAGCGCGGTTGTCGTTCCCACGTAGAAGCTGATCGTGTGAGACACCATCAAGTTCTCCTGATTTATGTAAAATTTAGCCTTTCGACGAACCTCATTCTCAGGCTCGTTCGGACCTTCCCGCTGAGCTTGTAGGTGTCGTCACTGTCGTGTGCCAGATTCGCGAAGCAATGAATTCACCTCCCAACAGGATACACGCTACTCGGATTCAACTTCAACCTCTCGCACGTAGCCGGAACCGATAGCGATGGTGTCCTTCGCTCTCGCACACATTTGACAACCGCGCCTGAGAGCACAGTCGCCAGCATGCGGAATAACGTGTTCGTTTCAAAATCACACCTTTCGCTTCTCCCATGCAACTTTTTTTTCAAGGTGTGCTGCTTATGATGATATTTCGAACTACGGCATGTATCAACACCTCCACTAGCAGCTTGGCGTGCTTATCGCAGACAGCCTTCATAATGTGACCATGTTTGGGTTCCGGGGCTGGGCTATACCATTAGAAGCTTATTTCCCCAAACTGGGATGTTCATCAGCATTGATGACGGTGAGAAACGTTCGAACCCTTGATAGTGAACGGGCTAGTGGTCCCGTGGTCCTGATTGGCTCCCAGCCACAGATATGAATTATGTTTCATCCTGGATGGCAAAGCAGTCAGCCCTTTGGGTACAACCGTCCACTCAGACAACCTGCAACACGCGGTCAGTTGTCCAACAACATTTATCTCCATGTGTCTCACTGACGTGCTATTCTCAACAGCGAGTGAGCACTTACGTACACTCTCAGCTTGAAAATAAAACGTACTCACCCAAATAGGTGGCCGATAAGGCGTCCGGCTCGGGTAGATAAGGCTTTCGGCAGACATTGGCTGGAGTTGACCCGTTAATCTCGCTCGGAACCCAATCTTGCTGAAACACAGGAATGCTTATCAAACGCTCACAAACCAATTTAATCGCTTCCTACGTATGGCAAAATACTCGCATCCGGTTCCGGACAGATCTGGATCCTCCCACCTACAATCCACCATTTATGTGCACCCCGCGCCGTGCCCGGGGCGGGAATGCAATCATTGTGACCCATCTATCGCTCGAAATTTGCACTCCAACACGCGTCCACTCCTGCATGGCTCAGGTAGCAGTGAGTGTGGTCCCTCCCCAATGCTTATCGCCGTCGAGGACAAAGCGAGACTCTGTGGTACGTTCGACTTTGTGGACGCCCTTTTTCCTTTGCGGTTTGTTCATCGTGTCTGTCGTAGCTTTCGACCGGACGAGGAGGATCAGGCAACATTCGACGTTACAGCGAGCGGTCGGACGACTCGCCTATTACTTTGGCGCGAGAGCCCCAAGGGACGCCCACAACTGGCAAACAACCCGAGCCCCCAGAGTCGCCAAATAGACGTCGCAGTGGCGAGCACTTCATGTCCAGCGGACGGGGCGGCTCTGGAAACATCCAACAATCAACATCTGATCTGGAGACTCACCCTCTAACGGCCTCCATCCTCAGCCAACACAGCGCTGTACAGGCGCAGTACGAACAATGGATCAGAGAAGTTCATGCTGACTCCCATGCGGTCGTGAGCCGTCATCCTCACTGCCCGCCTGTGGAATCCTGATGATATCTTGCTCAGCGTTCGTCCGGTCGTGGCGGGTCCGGTAACATATCTGATGGGCGACGGCGCAGTCGTTCGCAAGGTCCCAGTACTGCGCCAAAAAAGCGCTTCTTTACAACAAAGGGTCGGGAGAAAGGTACAAAGGGCTGCGATGGCATCGCGCAGGCACAAGATAGGGAGAATGGGGAGATCGACAAAAGGTGCGGTGTGGATATCTAAACATATTCCCGTAACAAGCCAGTGCTGATATCGGCTCAACGGATGACGTTTTGTTCCTAGAACAAGTCATGCCACGTGCTCTTCAGGAGGTTCTAGCACCCTGGAAACCCGACACAGTCAAGAGGGACGTGCTAGCAACGAGACGTCAAACAATTCCGTGACATCCGACCCTTTGTCTGGCGAGGACGCTAAAACGGGACGCCCCGGGAGGAGACAAAGTTTTTTGAACCGCTGGAGTAAAACACCATCATCAACGGGCTCTGTGGCCCCGCCCAGATCGACACGTTCACTACCCACTGCGTCGATGTATTCTTCAAGTGTGCACACTAGCAGTTCTGGTTCAAGTTGTAGAGTATATTCGCACGCGTCGGTCATATTGGAGGGCCGAGAGTATGTTTCTTTTTTGGAGTTATGATACCACTTCAGTCATGGCATGCTGTCTTTATTTCATCTTCTCTCGTTCACCGGAATGGTTTACATGTACTAGGATATTTATTGTAGAGGAACGCTGTACGTATGTAACCTGTACTCTATGTATTCTGAAATAGAGGACTGTACGAATGCTACCCTGGCTCGGGCTAACCACTGCGAGATTCCAGTTCTGTACGTCCACGCCGACCATCGAACCAGTACCAATATTCAAACCTGTCCCTTACCTCGCCCTGCTGCAATACTGTACAGTTATAAGTATGTAACCTCCTTGTCATCCAAAGGAGATCAGCTCGTCTCAATGTTCCTTGGCTTCTCCTCGAAAAACAACACTAGAACAGAGATCACATCGGAATATATATCACTCTCATCAAAGAGGGTGGTGCCGAAAAAGGTCGACTGCTCGAATTTCAGCCTCCCAGACACCAACTCTGCGACATTTGACCTGAACGAGACGATTGCCTGGAATGCGATGAGCGCAAACGGGTAGCAATCAAGGCTGCGTTTATTAGTCGCATATTGCTCGAAGGGAAACAGTGAATAGATACTCACTTGCTTGCGGTATATCGCCCTGGGAGTGTTTCCGAGGTTTTGCAAAGGAGGCGTAGGACATCGATATCAGTGAATGCTGGTGCGTAGCCATCCGACCAAACCATCGTGCGCAGAGGGACTCCGTTGAATTTTCCACTCTGATCAGGGAGGATATACATTCGTCGAGTGCTGGCCCTTTTGTGTCACCCCCCTTGCAGCATAGATTGCGTTGTGCGATGACGATAAACGTATTCCTGTAAATAGTGAATTCCCGAAAAGGAGTATCTTGGGAGTACAAATCACGTACTGGGTGAGATTGTTATGAACCTCCACTCGAAGAAATTCGCGTGGAATCTCGTTGAGACGGTGCTCGAGGAGTGATACCCTGTAGACAGCCAAATGCTCAAACGCAGAGGGAGATTTTGGAACCGCGTCACCCCATTGTTTGATGAATGTGCAGATTTCGCGCGTTGGCACTGGCTGATTGAACAGTCCGATATCGGGTGTCATTGGAGTGTTTTGCGCTGAGTAGACCATGCGAGTACGGGTTTTTCGACGGGGACGCCATTGGAGACCCGTAGCCATGTCACTGGCATGCATTCGACGTTGACCATGGATGAGTTATTCTCACGATTTGTCATCAGAAGCTCATTGAGTCATTCGATGTCAGTCTGTAGTATGTACTCCAAAAATGGCGTCCAGCTACCGGTGGGCTCGCGAATCTGGTGGTGCCCGCCATCGAAATTCGCAAATCATCGAAGGGCAAATTTCTTACGCATTTTCCCTCTCGGCTCTTGTCCGTGCGCGCGAGTATGCTCGTGCTTAGAAGGAGGCCGGTGACACCTCTGGAAATGCAGCCATCGATGGTCATGATGTCCCCGGTGCGGCAGCTGGTCCTCTCCCTAACCCCCGCTCTTCCTCGCCGACTTCCCCTACCCGCCATCCACCCCTCCCTCGCCACCCTTCCCCCTCGTGTGCATCCTGGTCCATCTATACTTTTACCAAAGCGGAGCCTAGTATGTCGCGCTTCCCCATGGCCGAGTGTGTCTCCGATCGCAACCTGTAGGTCTAGCCAGCCGACAACAGCCGCGATACTGGCTCATCGGACAAAAGAATGGCCCCCGGGTTCGAGCACCCCCACATCTCGCCATACACGCTCTTCTCACACCCGTGTCCTACAGGTAGTCCTCATCCACAGCCTCTACGTCGCAGCCATTGTCTGGAAGGACATTGCACCTGTCCTCGCCTCACGCGGCTATCGCGTCCTCCTCTACGGTAACGCTGGTCGTGCTCGTCCCGCTCCTTGGCTTAACCGTTCCCTCAGATCTGTACGGTCGGGGCTACTGTGATGCACCCGATGTTACCTACGATGTCTCCCTTCACACCACCCAGCTCGCGCATATTAGTTGGGACGATTCCCTATGTCGTTGGGCTCTCTATGGTGCGTATCTTGTTGGTTGTTCGGAATCGAGCACGACTCCCTTGTTCTAGGGTGGTGGCATCGCTACCGCGTTTGCGGTCCAGTCCCCTCACTTGGTTAATGACAAGGTCGCCTTCGTTGCATCTGGCGGCATAATGGAGGTAAGCATTCCTCAGTCGCTCTTCCGTCGTCAGCACTTTAATAAACATACTTGGTAGTCAACCGACATGTCACGCACCGCAAAATTCATGTCGTCACCGCTTGTACAAAGTTTATCATCTCTTCCTCCATTCTGGGTATGAATAATCACCTTCATGCACCCATTGATTGCTCACGATCAGCAGCACTATATGCGTATCCTCGCCAATGGTTCAAGCAGCTCCGAACTCGAGGCCATCAAGCCCGTCCACGGGGTGAGAGCGCTTTATATTAATGTTATAACATACCATTCAACCCCAGCCAGATCGTTCGCTTACAATCCGCACACCTTCCACATCTCAATGCTGCTGTCGCATCCTCTCTGCGAGGGTCTAGTTCGCGGCCTCGCACATACCTTTGGCGCGCTTTCTGATACCTTGAACGACATCCTCCTCATCCACGTACGCTCTTTCCCGTCATACTAAGTACTAATCATACCTTTCGTCCGCCGCAGACCCCCCGAGGCAGGGTTCAGATTTCATAGACAAGGGCATGCGAGCCCCTTTCCACGGTGTTCGAGCTCTTTGCATTTGATGGCTAGTTCGATCAGTTCACTCAATATACCGTCCAACGCCGAATTCTCTTCAAAGGTCTGGACACCCTGGACACCCGTTGAAGTGGCCATTCCGAGGAAAGAGATATAGACGTACACTGTTGACACGCTCCAGCATCCCGATGCAGAGGGACAAACAGCGAAGGTCGAGCGCATCCGCCCGTGCTTGTTCTTCGGGAGTGAGTTCTTCGGGAGGCTTCGGCGCCTTGGCTACCGCGATAGCACTTGGACTCGCATCGTCCTCACCCCCCTCCTCAGCCACCTTTCCGCCTCCACCCTCCTCGCCCTCCTGTGCCTCATCTCTCAACTCAGGCACCACCTCGACGACGACCCGAATCAAATCCCGTCCGCTCGGCGACAACACCCTCAATACATCCAAACACCTTGCCACCTTGCCATCTGGTAACCCCTCC
>MU130829.1:0-98994 GCA_015039435.1 Imleria badia
GGGTAGGGGTATCAACAAAAAGTCTCTGGGGCATACCCTAGGGTAGCTCCTTGGGGTATATACCCCAGGGTATTGCTACAATAATATACTAAAATAAGTAATAGTATATTCAAATAAGCATAAAATCCACAATTGCTTTTTTGCTAGTTCAAAATTATATTTTTGATACCCCTACCCGGTATGCAAACCTGATACCCCTACCCATACCCTCATGATACCCCTACTCGATACCCTCAAGGGTATCCAATACCCCTGCTATTGCCTACCATTGGATGGGGTAAGTCATCCCTCACGTCTTCTCAAGACAGTTTTCGTTCAGCGTATTCACGCCGTTGCCGTCCAACCTCAGTATGCACCTATATGCTTTTTGTTCCCGTTCATCTGGTTCTTGTGTCTCAATGCTACACTTTGACATTCAAGATGAGCTCCTGTCCGAATTCGGAGAGTGGCCGAGGGCAGGGACGGTGACATTCTGGCAAGTGTATACACTTGGACTCTTGAAGATGTCGAATGGTTTAGCACTAACTGCCCCAAACAACACCCAGAGCTTTTGAGCTCATGGGCAACCTGGCTTGTTACTCTATCATTCTATGAAACCATTTGAATGTTTTGAAAACGACCCAAAGCCATTAGTTAATGAAGGTACATAGTTTCGTATGAATATCACCTCCCTTTCTCTGACCTATGGCTTCCAGGGACACAGTCATACTCCTCGACCGAGTCATGCTATTTCCCAACACTCACCTGCATGGTTGCCATCGTCCACGCCAACATCTTGTTGACCCACCTCACTTTTCCACTATATGTTCGCTGAAGCTTGCCTCGTCTCATTGTATTTCCAATGGAGTCCACTTCGCGCCTCGAGCATATCCATCCTCGGTCATACTTCGTCACTCGGTATCGGGCGAACGAATAGGTCGACGGGCTTGCTGATCCATTGAAACGTTCGAGGGATACAGTATATCTGTCATATACTCTCCGGGAAGGGGGCCTGGTACGAAGAGTGTCTGCTGTCAATGAATGAACAGCCTCAGCACACCTTCTTTCGCCTCACTCGCACCCTCATGATTATCACCCAGAAGAAATTGGCTGTTGAGCATTCCAATCAACCCGGGTGCATCATCGCAGTCACCCGGTGTGACGGATTCCTCATATCCAGGGACAGCGGCAGAGATATCCGTGATACACCATGTGCGCATGGTGGTGACTTTGGGGCTGTTGACGCCCGAGGATTGCGCTCGCGGTATATATACACCTTACACCAAGCTGAGAACCTCGTGTGGACCTTTATCCTATGGTGATGCGTAAGAGGGAACCAAATCTGATGGGGGCGATTCTTGCGGGACAGATTCGTTCATCATGTGCGAGGCTGCAAGGAGCCGTTCCACACCCAGTGAACTTATGCATATCCCGAAAATGTGAACGTGGTGATTTACTGTGGTTCGCGATGACGCGCTGATCTCACCTCGGAGGTGCCCCAAGTGACGTCGCATGATCACATGTGGCTGTGTTCAGAACAAAGTATCTGTTCCATAGGGGCTCTTTCGTCGGAACGGCTTCCAGAAATTTTCTTCGGGGTAAACCTTTGCTCTCGCCCACATAACTACACGGTATAGCTCACCAAGTATTTGTTAAAACGTGGCGTTTTTTTTGGGTCACTTGTCGAATGAAATGCCTCGTCGTTTGCAACGCTGATCCGCCGTATCCGGAACTAACTTGCCTCCGTCGACGTCACTGAATGGTGATCCATGTGGCGGTGCCCGGAACAAGCTGTCTGTTCCATAGGAGCTCCGAGTCTTTCCTTGGCTCGACGCCTCTAGAGATTTTGATAACCCTTTGCTCTCGCCCGCACAACCACAAGGTACAACTCACCACGTCTTTGGTCAAACGTGAAGCTTTTTTTGCTACTTGTCGAATGAAATGCCTCGTCGCCTGTCTCAACTCCACACGTCGATCCGTGAGGCTGTGTCCAGAAGTAGATTGTCTCCTCCGTCACACTTTTCAGCGGCCCGAAGTTCCACAGGGGCTTCTCCCGGAAGCTTAAATTCCTCGAAGTAGGCTACTCGCCATGGTTGAGCTTCACCTTCAACCCCCACCATCCCACCCCTGCGCCCCTCCCACCAACCCCGCCAGCTCGCTCTCAGAACCTCCATCATGCACGGCGTCTCCCATTATTTCTCCAAGGTCGTGCACCACGGTCACCTGGAGGCTTCCATCGTCTATCATTCGTCGGCGCTCGACGTCTGGCCCTGCGAGCTCATCAACAAGCCTGACCGGTTCATAGACAAGATCGAGGCGTGCTCCGCGCATACCATGACGCCCGGCCACGACGGGTGTCCTCCCGTGGTCGACAAGGAGCACCACCACACCTTTCTCCGCGTGACCCTCGCACCCTCCGAGGGCCACCCCGGCGAAACCATCTTCATCGAGCGCGTGCTCACAGAGCAGGACAAGGCTACGCACTCTGTCATTCCCGTCGCACCGGACGCGGATGCAGCAACCCCGAACGACGCAACCCCATATGAAGGGGATACGTTTCACGATCACGCCTGCATCATCCTCCAAGGGTCCCCCTCCACACTCATCCACGACCACCACATCAAAATAGACCGCGAGATCGAGTTCGCCAGCTGCCCGGACCGCCAACTCTCGCTCTACGAACTCGCCACGTTCCTCCGCTTCCTCAGCACCCGCGGTCTCCGCGCTGTGTCCATCGGTCTCGACACCGCATGCGAGACGTACTCCAAGTGGTTCTGCAGGGCGACCATGTGCGCACTTGGCGAGGGGTTGATCATGCGCTGCGCGTCTCGGCATTTCTATCCCCCCAAGGGACCGGAGGCGGCGCAGATTGAAATTGCGATGCAGAGATCGGTGGATGCGTGGTTGAGATCTACCTTCGAGGAGTATCCTCTCGAGGAGGTGGCAGCCGAGAACCTCGTACGTTCATTTCCTTTCATTCGCCCACGCTTGCGGCTCACCGAGGCATTGATGTAGGCGAGGCAGATGAACGTGATGAACGAGGAAGAGAAAGGAAAAATGTTGGCGCACATCGCCAAGAGGGAGGACGAGCTGAGGTTCAAGGCGATCGTGCAAGAAGCATTTCGACAGAGGGGTTTCGATGCGCCCGGGACGAAGTCGTGGATGTAGAATATTTACAAATATCTGTCGTTGATATGGTATACCACTCGTGAATGCATATTTTCATGATTTGAACTTGATTTGCCAGTGAAACGGCGTCTTGATGTTGCCTCGTGCCATCAAATAGTATATCCTGTCTTGATCGTGTCCTCTAGTTGTCCTCTGCTACTTTCAAGGGATTGGGGGAAGAAAAAAAACATGGACACGACGGAAAGTCGACAAACGCATATGCGAATGACAAACCGACGATGCTCGCGATGGCGATTACTGGACTTCTACCAGCTCGAGCCAGGACTTGGCGTCACCATCCATATTATCATCAGGAAAGTGTATCCTTGTCCGATCATGCGGACGGACGAAGCACCCGGTGTCTTGACGAGGTGGGCACTGTACATCATATATTCCAAGGCCGAGTACAACAATTAATTAACATGTCATTGGGAGTCAATTTTTTGTGCCACACCTGAGTCCGTCGAAAAACATTTGTAGGCGAGTATGTACCACCGGTTTGCCTAGACTGAAACCGTTAATCCAAGCTCGCGTATCCATCTCTTCGACAACAAAATGCTACTCGTTCTGTTCCGCAACGCCATCGCCATGCAAAAATAAAGAGAGATGCCCAACCAGAGCTCGACAACGTTTACCTCGACGGCCGCGGGGTGCAGAGATGTCCAACAGCCGGGCATTCATGGATCCGTGCGAGCACTGCGAGGTGCTCGGTACGTGCAAAGAACAGAACACTTCCATGGGGAGTGCACGGACGAAACGCATGGAGTGAGAATGAAGGAAAAGTTGCATCGATGTCCTCCTCCTATATAAACCTGCTCGGTTAGGATTCGAAAGTCGGAGTGGTCATCACTGACAGATAGAATTACGGTAAAGCGCGAGCGGAGCGGGCTTACAAGTTACGGGTGCACAGCAATGTGCCCTTGTCGATGTACTCGGGTTCATCTGATCCAACGCAATGCTAGCGGCACAGATGCAACTTGAAACACAACAGCGTGAGAACAATCCGACAGGAAGTCAAGGATGATATTCCCTTCAACCTCCACCATGTCCTCGAGTCCCACCGCCAACGACAAGAAACGCCGCCGACGCTCAGACTATCCCTTCTCCCTCTCCTACCGCACGCGCTGGTTCGCCCTCTCCCTCTTCGTCTCTACCACGTCTAACGGTTAACCTCTTCCATTCATCGCCATCGTCGTCCGACTCGCACCCTAACCCCACCCGATCCTAAAGGAGCGACAACGACCAATACGCGCACGTCAACAACGCAGTGTACTATCAGCTCTTTGACGCCCTCGTCAACACCTATCTCATCCAGCACTGTGGACTCGCTCCGACTCGCCCTGATTCGGATGCGGACGGGGATCAAATCGGACTCGTGGTGTCGTCGTTTTGCGAGGTACAACCACTCCCATAGCGCCACGTACCCGCGCTGACACCGCCCTAGTTTTTCGCCCCACTCGCCTTTCCAGACGTCCTCGACCTAGGTCTGCGAGTGACGCATCTCGGAAAGAGCTCGGTCACGTACGAAGTCGGGGTGTTCAAGTCCACGGTGGCAGGGGATGCGGAGAGCGAGGACACACCGGCTGCGGTGGGAGGGTACACGCACGTCTTTGTCGACAAGCGTTTGCGTACGAGCGTCACGATGAACGCACGAACGAGGGTTGGTTTGGAAAAGCTGGTTACTGCCAGTGGGGCGCACTCAAAGCTGTAGGATATATGCGTGCCGTATCTAAACGGCTGGACATACCCGCCTTTGAACTCGGAATAAGTGATTAACTCAACAAGTAACAAGTGAGATATCGTAGGGTTGGCCACATACGTCTACGCACAATGCAAATGCCATGCCTCTACTTGCCCAACCCTGGTATCCACCCCAACACCCCACCCCGACGAACGACACTCCCCGGCTTCAACAACGGCGTGTCCTCCCTCGCTGCTTCGTCGCCCACCTCGCCCTCGATCACGACGCTTACCCGGTCCTCTTCCTCGCTCGTCGTCTCCTCGATGGACACTTGACCAGCTTCTCGGAGCGGTCTCCCGAAATCGTCGATCCCAAGGCGGCGCTGTCGGATCTTCCACGCCAAGCACATGGCCAACAAACATGCTTGCATCACCGCCGACACCGCAAACATGACCCAACCTAGCACATCAACGTCAGTCCCGTACAGCGAAGAGCGCCGACGTCACGTACTCGTCCAATCCGTGCCCGGTCGCATGGCAATCGACACGGCCATGACAATCCCACCCGGACTCTGGATCATCATCATCGGGATGCTCAGTGCGCCGACGAGCTTGAGGTGGTACGTGCGTATGATTTGTGGGGTGTACTGCACGGCGGCGAGCAGACTCGAAGTCACGCCCAAGAAGGTCGCCCAGAGCGTGATTTGGGGTGGATGCGGTACGGTAGGGTCCGGCGAGGGCGGGGAATCTGCGAGCAAGGCAAGCGTCGTGACGAGGATGATTGCCCTGTGTGTGGGCGTGCGCCAGGTGAGCGGTACGAGGAGAAGGGATGGAATGGACGTACAGGTGGAGAAAGACGATCCAGGAGACGATGACCGACAAGCGCCATTCGGAGCTCTTGAGTTTGGTGGGGACGTGATGGATCTGTCGGGCGTCGTGCGTGTCAATGTCGAGTTGGATGGACTTGAGATTGGGCGGGTAGTAGAGCATGTAGAGTATCAAACTTAAATGGGGAATTGGATTCAGAAACTGGGGAGCGAAACTCGGCGGTCACGTACATTACGGTGAATAGGAACCATTGGATGCCGACTTGGAAGATGCCGGCAGTTTGCTCGAGGCACTTGCCAAGGCTCTGGTGGCACGGATCAGGAGTGAACATGGAAGCAACAGGCGACGCACCACTTGAGAGCAGCAACGTATGACGGGATATTGAAGCGTAATCCTGGAACGGACGAATTAGCGACAACCACAAAGAGTTTAGGTAGCCTACATGTTGAGCATGGCAGCCGCAGAGGACGTGCTGCCAAGCAGCAGGAACCAAGGGCTGAATCCGACAGAGGTTCCAGCTCGAATTATGCGCAGATGCTGTAGGGAATATTGGACGACGACAATTGAACTGGACGAGCGGACACACCTGCGGCAGATAGGATACAATGAGTCCAAAGATTAATATGAAAGAGAGCCCATTCGCTTTCCAGTCTGATTTCTGGTCGTCGTTAGCATGCTAGACACGATGTATACACTCAAAGACGCACAAAGTTGCAAGTCTGGAATGGGGGATCCATCGTACAAGTCCAAAGTCGTGACCTCGCGCTGGAGTCGTTGCCATATATGGGAAGTGGCACGTGATCCGTAATATGGCACGTGACCTTGTATCCTCCGCCGAGGATGGCCGAAACTGTTACTTTGTACGCGGACGGTCAAATTACCAGCGGACCCAACACGTAGAGAATGTCCGCAGCCCTCCACATTCCGGTCGAACTCGCACGTATAACGACGTCCTCACTTGGCCTGCGAATAGCCACCCGTGGCACTTTGCTTCGGGGTCGGTCGTCTTGGGGCGACCGACGTCCTTTTCACCAACTTCTGCGGCGGTCTACCCCGATACAGTGTTCGTGGCAAACGTCCAGTATAGTATCACAACGTTATCGCCGGATATACGCATCAGCTGGTATGCACACTTCTTGTTCTCACGCATACTCGTCCCGACCTTTTATCTCAGTACAACGACACGGAAGCATCACGCGTCCTCCCCCCGGGACAGGGTTCGTCTCCATTCATCCTCGCTTCCGTCCTGATCGTCCTTACGGATGCACCCGTCAGCATTACCCTCCATTTCAAAGACCACCAAGGGAACCCCATCAAAACGATTGAAGCCACTGAAGGCGACGACATTCTCTCCCTCGCACACGAATGGGACATTGATCTAGAAGGTACCTCTTTTCCATGTGCACAAAAGTTTACGATTTCTTTCCCATTTCCCCCCCTACACTCTAGGTGCCTGCGAAGGCTCCATCGCCTGCTCGACCTGCCACATCATCCTCCCACCTGACCACTACGACCGCCTCCCCGAACCCTCGGACGACGAAAACGACATGCTCGATCTCGCGTTTGGGCTGACGGATACAAGTCGTCTCGGGTGTCAAGTATACGTTACGAGAGACATGGACGGGGTGGAGATTCGGTTACCGAGCGCGACGAGGAATATGTTTGTCGACGGGAAGAAGCCGACGCATCACTAAAGAGGTGTGTGGGATAGTCGAGGACAAAAGGGGGGATGGGGGGATGCCGGAGGACTTGACGGGGTATCGTAGGTGGTTGTGGACATCGTGCTTGAAATACTCCCCGCTCGGGTGGTTGAGATTGCGAGGACCACAGATTGCGACTACGACTGCGTTGGGAAGGTGGGTTGGGGGACTCTTTGCTGGAGTGCGTGATGCTTGGCGGAAGTTCACAGCTCTGCAGGGCGACAACTCGGGTGGAGCGGCCCGAAGGAATTTTGCACTTGGTCACAGACGACGATCCAAGGTAAATTGTCCTTCTGCTCTGGAGAAGCGTTCGATGATCTTGTACAACGTCCTGGGCAAGTCAGTGAAGTTGTGGTCCGGCACGACAGTCACCCCACTGGATGAGGGAATGAATGCCAGTACTGCCCAAGCGGCTCGCGACACCAATTGCTCCACTGTTTGCTGTTCACCACGTCCACTTCCTGTGCACGGTCCATCCACACCCAACACGCTCTTGAATGCCTGTCTCACACACTATGTCGCTTGGGACTTGGCACATCGGCTGCACTGATCGTCGTCCTCCCTGTCGTCATATCTACCTCCACTGACGGTCTATGCATTGGCCGGCGTGACACGGGAGCGGTGCCTTCAGGGGTAAGGTGGAACACCAAACTTCGGTGGGCGTCAATGTGCAGTGGTTGACGTTGTGGTCCCATTCATGACGATCCTGCGAGTCCGTTCCTGTTCCTGCGGTCGTGGTTTACAAATGAGATAGCTGCATGCGATCGAACTGAGTCGAAGATCAGAGAGGCTTGGAGCCGATAGTGTGCGCAGAGAATCCCAATAAAATGGGTGCTGTGGAATATATTGTACGTACCGGTGGACAAGGCTGTTCGATAGAACAGAGAAGATTCTGAACAAGGCACAGGTGGAGGCACACAGCCCAGCTTGTTCCAAATCCGGCGGCGACACAGGATCCAGTGCGGGCCTACTTAAGGACATGATTCCTACGCCGGTCTTGTCTCTTCACCACGACGCATCGCGCCCAATCGCCATGCCACCTTACTTGCAACGCAAGTACATCGATCTCATCCGACAAGTATCTTCCAAGTGGGTCAACTGGGATCCACCCATAGGCATCCAAGTCAGTGGCACCCGTGCGCCCATTCCCAACTTGTCTGAACATTGATCTGCAGGTCGGCGCGTATGGCACCGTCGACAAGGAGACAGGGGATCTGATCGTCGAAGGCAACGTCTACGATCCCGCATTCCAGAAGGAGCTCGACAAGCACAACGCAGGGATCATCATGGCCGACTTCCCTCCACAGGAAGGTGCCGTCGAGGACGATTTCGTCATCTCCTCGCGCGGCTCTAAACGTGGCGACGTTGACAAGGAATCGTGCGTAACGTGTCCTCCTTCCCATCGCGACATGACCTGATATTGGCGTAACGACCACAGAGACACCCCTGAAATTACTAACGCATCCGTCAAGGGACGGTGGTCGTTTGAGCGCGGCAAGCGGGGCGCCATCCTTATCATGCATAGCCCACGTCAGTTCTACATACCTCCCAAGGTCGTCCTCGAACCCCTCTACAAGGTGGACAAGCTCATCGACAAGATGCTCGTCACGAACATTCACGTCTGCCCCGCCTACTCGATGTATCTCTCGGACAAGTGTACGCGCGCTGTTTTCCTTGAATCGTTGCGCACACATGGCTAACTCGATTCACATGCGGCGGTACAGCGGGCGACAGAGTCTCTCTAGCGCTCGTCTCTGGCGTCCAGGCTACGGGCGCCAACAGTGGTGTCACGTGGTGGGTCGACGCACCAAACGGGCTCCTCCGCAAAGCGGCCGACCAGACGGGCAACTCCCCGTTCACGCCGCTCTATTCTCTGAGACGGCAGATCAAACGACACAGGCGGTTCTTCCGGGACAAGATCCGACCTGAACCAGAGGGCGACGAGTTGTGAGTAGAGTCTCGCTCTCGTTCTGTGTGTCAACTTCGACGTGGGGCTTGACTGACACGTTCATGACAGGTGGTACAATGATTCGCCGCCGTGGGACCCGCTTGACGAGGATGGAGAAGAGGATCCGTTCGATCCGGTGAGTG
The DNA here is from genome assembly GCA_015039435.1 of Imleria badia. Classification (NCBI taxonomy): domain Eukaryota; kingdom Fungi; phylum Basidiomycota; class Agaricomycetes; order Boletales; family Boletaceae; genus Imleria; species Imleria badia. Next base: position 9,447 of record MU130829.1, read on the forward strand.
TAGTCGTCGGTTGGTTCTCATCCTCGGCTGCTCACGACATGGGCATTTCAGGAGATCCGCTCGGTGGATCCATTCGCCGCCGTGGAAAAGGCTGCAGCAGAAAAGGCCGCAGCAGAGAAGGCCGCGGCAGAGGCTGCGGCTGCGGCAGCGGCGTAATCGCCCATGGGATTTCGTTATTTTCGACATTTGACTCTGACCCATTTTTGTCTAGGCATCAGGCTCGACGATGTATTCTTATCATATGCTTTTTATCTCTTTATCTCTTGTAAATACCATGCGAGGTGTAAACCTGTGTTTGTGGCAATCGACTTTGAACGTGTAGCATCGACGCATAGTGATGAAACTGAAGTTGGGCAGGGAGTACTAGGGAGTAGCGAACTAACAAATATGCGCTTTGATGTACAATCTAGATCTAGCCCTTTGAGACGAGTCCGTGGTGGCGATCAACTTGTGCGTGAGCTAAGAACAGTTTGCAAGTAAATCAGCCTGTGATTCGTTTTCATGGAACGTTTTCTGGATCATAATCTACGATGTATATCAATGACGCGCTGATCCACCCATCTGGCCCAGTACCATCATCGTCTTTATATCATACCGTGGTCGCACTCGTAAATCAAGGAACGGCGCGATTAGGTTGCTCCCAACTGTCTGTACAGCAGGGAGACATCAAAATTTCCAGGAGACCTGGAGAGAAAGTGAGGAAAATGATCGAGCAGGATGCCCCAGCATGCAAAGTTCCGGTGCACCTCGGTCGAGGAAAAAAATAGCCTCGCCGATGCAGGAAGCATCACAAACTGCCAGTGAATCAAGGCGACAGATCGAAAACGGTGGCCGGATGGGCAAAGTTACATTGCTTCACGATCCGTCGATAGTACAACAGCTCTTCAAGTTGCCTTCTGACTTGAACTTGGCGACAAGGGAATCCATGCTGTGCGCAAGGGCCCGGGTACACTACGTGGTTCCGCATCTCGAATTCTGACAACCTGTAGACTCCTGGGGATGTGTTGCGAAACAAAGCATGCCTCATGGTGATGTCGTTCCTTCTTATGGCTGTGACTGGATGTATTTTCGACATACTCAGTATTGATCCGCTGGTGCACAGATTCAAGATGGATGGCGGCTTTCGGATCCACGGGCTCGCCACTGTCATGGGGTGTGGCGGGTGGTATCTACTGTAAATTTCTCAGTGGCTCTTCAAACACTGCTCCAGGGTGTCGCACGCGAGATGTCCTGCAGTGCGTTTCGAAATGTGCTCCAAACGCTGCCAGCATGCGTATCGTAACCGCAGCTGACAGGATCCCCACGGGATTTTCCAAATTCACTGACGTCGTCGTGAGTTTTCGGTATCTGATACCGCGCACGTGGAACACGGTTCTATTAGTACAACCCTCATTACTAAGTTACATGGTTGGTTGTTGCGAGTGCGACCGCCGGTCAACTGTCGAAGTAAAACGAGGTGACCTTGTTATAAACTAAAGAGACTGAGATCTCATTAGAGGAAACACTAGTGCGATGAGGCGTGTCATGCTCTACCTATATGATCTCGATCTCAGAGGAAATTCGGATGGGTTTATTTTAAGGGGAAAATCCGAGACGGTGGGGTCGCCGACGCATCGGCGTCAACTCTTTTCTTCCACGCCGGACCTACACTGCTCCTCCTATGTCCTCAAATTTGATCTCACTCGGACGGTTCTTGTTAAGCATGGTATGACTCGTTAGAGCGATTGGTGAGAGTGGACCGTTTTCGATCTTGCTCTCGGTCAATGTTGTGATGTGGACTTGCATTCTGTTCCTTCGTTCTGTGCTGAGACTGTTGTCCGTGAACGTATTTCCGAGCGGTATACCTGTCGCCTGGTTGGCCCGACGGACTACCCCGACACGGATAATAACCATGTAAAACGTGATGGAGATGATTGGCGTGATCTGGTGTCAGTGATACCGTTTCAGTGGCATTGTTCTCATTAGCGAGCTATGTAAGATTGCTGACCATGTCTAGAATCACGTATTGACCGTTGGTTTGAATTACGAAACAAATCAACGCCACAAGAAGGGTGAGAGAGTAAATCACGCCAGCATCGATTAGAATGTGTAGAATCGACCCCAGTTGGGAATTTCGGTGGCCACGCAGCCTTTTGGCCTTCCTGTGAACATACCAGATACGGATAACAAGCAGTACTAGTAGCAGGGGAAAGGAGTTCAGAAGCATTCTTGAACATAAATGAAATTCTCACTACGTACGGGTCGTCAACAGATTTGTCGCCAACGCCAATACCCAAAACGACGTGATCCATATCGAGAGGCTCCCCCCGAAGACCTCGGTTTGCGTCACATGCTGTGCGGTATACGTAGTTGCGATGCCAGTTACTTCGGAGGTGATGTCAATGATTTCAGTCACCCAAAACATGTGGTGCACTTACCACCAGCGGAAAACCAAAGCAGCACAGGTAAAATCATGATGAGTTTAGATTGCCATACCATGTAGCAGCGGTAAAGCTGCAACGCACTTAGTGCACAATGAAGTTCATCTCGACGAAAACAAAGCTTACGATAACGCTGTCCCCTATTAGTGTCTGCGCAGTATACACATGATTCTTTGACACGAACGTCCATTGCGACACGTCGGAAAAATACGCTATAGGTCCTCCTCGGTAGGTGTCTCGGTACATGATCAAGCCTTCCATGACCCTTATTATATGGATCGCAAGGTGCTATATACCCCCCAAAAATTAATCTCTGTCAGATGCAGGAGATAAATAGAAACGCGCACCGCTGTGCTTAATACCAGCAACAAAAACGCTACCGTGAGCATCGTATGGTTCGGTCGGTGAGTGGACCGTCGAGAAAATAGTACCCAGATCGTTCCTCCGAACATCAACAACGAGAAACCTATAAACATTCAATTGCTTTTCCCACAGTTCATCGTTAAAAGGCCTTACCATGCAAGATCCCTTCCAGTAGCACTGACAGGAGTTCTGCCTTGTCCAAAGGGATTCCATGGTCAATCATATTTCAGGGCGTTCGCTGGTGCCCGAGCGGACGTGTGAGTCCAATAGAGCGATGATTGGGGGAAAGGGCGGAAGAAGGTGAGGGAAGGGAGAGATATAACACCCTTTCCAACAGGAATTCCTCACTTATTAATATCCCATCCCGGGAGGGATGGAACTTGGCAAACCCCGAGGCGGTCCAGAACTTCTCTCGATAACCTCTGACGAAACACATATCCATATCACCTTCGCATTAATATCCCAACTGGCGTGGGTAGAGCCGCGCAAATTAGAGCGTAGATAGTATCGCTTGGCGCGTAAAAACTGTAACACTTTGTTTCAGAACCGTTTCACAAACCAGCTTTGATTCAAATTGAACACGGGAGAAAGCTGTGGCGCATCGTCGCACCATCAGAGCCGTGTTCGGATCTCAGGCCACAAGGAAGAGGGTCGTAAAAGGCGTAAGTGGTCGTTTCGCCACGCGGGAAATATGTAGTAGTAGTTTAGGCCACCAGCCACTGAGAAGATTATTCTTATGTCACGTAAGCAAGTACATCCGGACGAACTTGAAATCTACTACCCAATTCAGTGGCATTCACATTGTTCACTGTTCCCATTCATCGATATCAGAAAATTGACCACCTACGAACCGACGAATGAAGTCTTCTTGGAGTCTTTTTCGGTGAAGCTTCTGCTTGTATTACTCGCCTACGAAATTTCCGAAGCAGTTCTCAAACATGAGCGTCCGACGCGTTTCTGTTTGTCACCGAGACCGTCGTCGCGACTACGTTCGAGAAGTGTACAAGGTACAAATCAAGGAGTCTCGGTTTGACTAATGTTGAGCAGCGACGCCAAACATATGTGCTCCCCAATTCAAAATCTGGCACACCAACTCATGATCGAGAAGGCTAGTTACAGCGACAATAAGACCAAATCACCCTTCAAAGTTAAGTCAATGGATGCGCATGCGTGATGCAAAGAAAGCAAGGCGTCAGAGAGAGCAAATGAATGATCGAAAAGGATTTAACTGGAGAATTACACTGTATAAGTTTTCAATCTCCCTCTTGATCCTCATCCTCATCACTGGATTAGGGACGAGGATGACTTGAACACATTATTGGGGGAATATATCGCGATTTTATGACGACGAGTCGTATCTTGGTTGTTTACACCATGAGGACCGTCTTATTATCTCGGTTCAGAGTCCAGGTATACATGGCACCTCCTCCTGAAACATTTACAGATGAAAATCAAAGCAAGGAATGGAGGTATAGAACCATGCATAATGCGCTGAGAAAACAGTAAGTCTGAGTACCAAATTTCTAATAGTCTTGTGTAGCGCGAGCGCCGCACTGGTATGATCCAGACGACCTCTCCTCCGGACTCTCTTCGTCTCCGAGCGTAGTATAACGCGCAGAGAGATACGCAAACTCGGGGTTCTCCAGTTCACACCGGATGATCCACTTGATTGCGAAGTGGCCGTCGTGGGGCGCAAACGCGGACTCGAACGGCTGCTTCCGGTTGGGGGGACACGACTAGCAAGATGGACCCGTTGGGATTTGCCAAGTTCCTCTGAGACTTGTGCGATGCACGATTCCGGGCCCTCGACCTCGATGTGCGTAAATGTGGCGAGGCCTTCGACGCACAGATCAATGTTGGCCAGTTCGGTGCCGACCAAATGCCAAATGGAGTTCACTCTGGTTGATGGCTTTCGCTTGACCGATGGCAACAAACCACTGGAGAACTCGATGGAGTGGGCCACCTAGCATGAATGAGGGCAGTGAGGGTTGGCGTGTAAGATGAGATGTAGAGATCACAGAGATCCTTCTGACCCCTCCTACACGGCCCCGCTGTGATCATGCCAGGTGGTATGAGAAATTCTGGTCCAATCCGGTTGACCGGTTTACAGCTCCGGGCTGACGACACGTAAGAGGATGTAAATTCATGTAAAAATAATGAAACGAGGCGTGCGTGAATGGCAGGGATTCCGTGCAGTGATTGGGCACCCGGGCAGAACACGCCGGGTGTGTGGTGTGCACAAAGATGAAAGTAATGAAAGTGAGCTTCGAGGAAATTCTTGTGTGGTCACATGACGGCCTACGCTGTGCTCCGGAATCCGCGGGTTAGAGTATACTTTGATTCTGAACCTGTCAACCAAGGGAAGAAGGGAAAAAAAGGTAAAGGGCTACTCAATTCTTGTGTCTCAGCTCATTCCTCATCTCACCGGGGTCAGTAATATTATCCGATGTCAGAAATTAAATCTCCGTGTGACACGTTGCCCAAACGGGAAGCGAGCGCGCCTGCAAATTTATCACCGAAATCTTTGAGAACCGGTGGGACGAATTCAACCACAACCGTAATCGTGTTTTGAAAGCAGTAGGTTGTCTTGTTACAATTTTTCAGCTACTCACATATCTCGTAGATCACCAATAGCAAGTTGTTGTCTGTGCCACGCAACGTAAAAGCCTTATCCAGCAAGTTCGACCATCTCCGTAGGGCATGGCGTTATATGTACAACTTTGAGACTTGGACTGGGAACAGAGGCGGGGACCCTGACCTCCTGGAGAAGGAGATTGATGACTGCATTCAAAGGTGCAAAAAGGCAGGTCATAAAGTAGGGACACTCTCTGCTAACTCGTACAAGCTATGGAAGCGGCTGCGATGGTACGAGATGATGGCTGAGCGGTGTGTATCCATGCTGTGAATGTCCATGAGTTTCTAACTAGTTGCACCAGTCTCGAAGGGCATCCTGGCACCTGTCGTGAGGATGAGCATAACTCATCTCAACTCTCAGAGCCCGAAGAATTGCTCTCGAGTAGTGAGGATGATGGTGTGCCTCCACTGCAGACCCCTGCTCATGCCCCATCATCTGCTCATAGGCAGAATATGTCCACGATGACCCCCGGAGTTCCAGTTCCCTCTCACAAGAGTTGCTCTGGGCGTCAAAGTAACAACCTTAGTGGAGGTGCTGGTGAGCTATTCACTGTCATGACTGCTCAACTGAAGCAGCAGATGAAAGTGGAGGAGACACATACAGAGCTGTTGCAGAGGAAGGAGCAATGTGAGATTCAGAAGGCTAAGTTTAGGAATGCAAAGGATATTTTACAGGATCCTGAAGGTCTGGATGAAGAAATTGTCACAGCTGCTAGGTCTTTCATTGCTCAATACTTTACCCTTTAATCTTTATTGTGATGCTTCAAGTTCATAGTTCTATTACTAAAACATACCCTTTAACCCTTAGAATAATTCTTTGTATATTCCTTTGGTACATATGATTCTATAATGGATAGATGTCATTGAGTATTTTTGCAGGTCATGTTGAGTGGTATGGGAAGGCATGTTGCCCTTGTCGATGACAGTAACTGCGAGCTCGTCGACTGTTGTCGTCGTGCACAGGCGCGCTCGCTTCCCGTTTAGGCAACGTGTCACACGGAGATTTAATTTCTGACATCGGATAATATTACTGACCCCGGTGAGATGAGGAATGAGCTGAGACACAAGAATTGAGTAGCCCTTAAGTGAACATAACAACGTTGAACTGTTCGGGCCAAAGACGATCGCGGCAATCAAGCAATCGTTACCTTACAAAGGTCAATTTACGTGCCTATAACGCCACTGGGAGTCGCACTTTCAACTCTCTTTCCTCCTCACCAAGGTTTTCTTTCGCCATGAAGCTGATCTGAATCTGGGTGAGGCTTTAGTACACTATATAAACACATTACGCATCTATTCATTTGCCTCCAATGTGGTATACAGGCGAGAAACAACGTGTACAGGTTCGACCGTTCAACCACCAGAAATGAGCAATCCCACCTCCGGCAAGGCCTCTGTAGCTGCCGGACGGGATAGACCGAATCTGGCCTAGCATGCGTTTTGACTCTACTTTCCTGTTGATGGGCCTCCCAGTATTACCACTTCGGCTCGCCCGGTCAGCATGTATACCACAAAAGGTCCAAGGCGATGATAACAATATCAGACTCTCGCAAGACGGCCACGTTTCCACCAACTCGAACTCGCTCCCGATACTTAGTGTGTGCTAAACCGCTGGGAAACACGAGCATCCTTGGAAGACTCATCACAGGCAAAGTTCTTTACGTCCCCTGAACCTTTTCGGAATCCGTCTCACAGGCATACATAAGTCTGCGCGGACGGTCAAACACGGCAAGAAGCGAATCCACTCAAGGTGGGTAATTGAACCTATTTCGCTGAATGCAAAATCGTGCTTCATCTGTACGAGGAATGCATTGACGGTGAGTCGTTGATGGACTACGGCGTCTTCTTCGTTCCATTTGCATTTGGTCTCACGGTTGCGACTGCTCCTTTATCCTTAAATAATGACAGTACTTGAGATATTCCCACCGATTGGCGTCCCTGTATTTCACTCCCAATAATGGCGTTAATGTTTGTTATTCGGTCGCACCATTGATAAGACTATGCAAACCGACATGATTGGATGGTCACACCGTCGTTTCGCAGGCCGTTCAGCCTTCCCGCCCTCCCCTTCCCCCACCTACCGATGTCGTCTTCTCCCTATGCCCCGGACGAGCCAGCGCATATCATCAGTGACGAAGTGGCATGGCTCCAAGGCGCGTTCGTCGGCAGTCTTCTCTGCGGCGTACAAATCACACTTTCCACCTTGTCCTTTCTCGCGGTGCTCAAACAGCGCATACATCGTCGACTACGAGTCGCCCTCCTTGTTTACATCTTTCTCTTGTGCGCAATAATGACGGCTGGACAACAGACCAGCTTGATGTTCGTCCAGACGGGCTTCATCGAGTCGCAAAATTACCCAGGAGGGCCGAATGGATACCTCAGTTACCGCTATTCGACGGCAGTCGATGTCGCGTCGACGTCCTTGTTTGTGTTCGCGAACTGGATGATGGAGTCGTTATTGGTGAGTGTTGGCGTTGGGGACGTCGGAGGTGTGATCAACTTTGAGCGTGCAAGGTGTGGCGATGTAAAGTCGTTTGTTGCACGGGAGATCGACCCGTGTGGTTCGGGGTTGTCTTTCCGTCCGTATTGCTGGTTGCCGAGTATGGTGCGTCCCGGTCGCCATCCTGCTCACGGCAAGCATATTTACGCCTACTCTCACATTCTGGTGGAGGCAATAGTCACTGGTGCCTTATTCCTCCGTGAGATGCTGCAGGGTCGGGACATCCCCGGACTTGAGACCACGCTCCACTTCGCAACCGCGTACGCGAGCTTGTCCCTCCTGTTAAACGTCACCGTGACGGCCATCATCGCGGTACGGCTCTTGCTACATCGACGGCGGATGGTGAGACAGTTTGGAGCGGGTCACGGGTCACACTACGCCAGCGCGGTGACCATAGTGATCGAATCGGCGTCGCTCTATACCGCTTTTCTCATCCTCGTCATCGTCTTTTTCGCCGTCGCCTCGTCAGCGTCGAATATACTCCAACAGGCGGTCGCGCAGGTCGAGGTAAGCCCGCCCATAGCACATGCACGACGAGGATGCGGACTGAGATACGCCGTTTGGTTGACGCGTTCCGGCAGGCCATCACGTCGCTGATGATCATTTACCGGATCGCACAGGGGAAAGGATGGAAATACGAGGCCGGCGTGTCGACAGGGGACTGGAGGGGAGACCAGGAGGCGCAGGTGGAGCATGTGGAGCATCCGGTGGTCCATCTGCAGAGGGTGTCAGACCCTGAGGCCACTCGGACTGACAGTGGTGTGCGCGCACCGTCCATATTGAGCAAGGAGGACGAGACGCCGACAGCGCTGAGCGCCAGTTCTGTCGCTCCAACCCTTTCTCAGGACGAGGGGGCATAGAAGTGGCGGTAGCCATTACGATCATGGTCCGTTGGCAACCCAAAGGGAACCCGGGACCTGGGGCAGGGACGACGCGCCGCGCCGGGTCAGATGGGCCCGTCGTAATGATCATGCATGTGTCGCAGCGCCGAGTTCATACGGGAAGGATATACATAAGCTCATGTGTTACATACCGGCGACCACAAACCGCGCCTCAGCGATTGGTAATAATTTGCAGTACGTCATGGTCATTGCCAGTGCGTTAATCCCAAGTAGCCCTTGGCTTCACCCTTCACGCTTGCTTGTAGCCCAGACTACTGCCAGTGGGGGACGTCCTCGATTGCGTACGCACCCCGGTCCGTTTGCTGCTAAGGTGGGACCTGGGACCTGGGGGCAGGGTCGGGGCGACACCCCGGTTAGACACCATGCTGCATAATAATCGGGAACGGATGTGCATATCATCGCGACAATCTTAGGTTTCCGAGTCACCCTGCTTGGACGGCGGTCCTAGTAGCGGAATGTACACGCATAACACGACACGACAACATCCAAGGCATAACTCGCATGTTACAACAGACACACGACTCACCATCCTTAACCCGGTACATAGCAGTAAGGCACCAGTTATAAGTCAGGCATCCGCTTGGCTGGAGTTGGGGGTCTGGCAAGTTTCGGTTTGTGTAATTCTTTACACAACAGGATGCATGGCTAACATGTCCAATGGATGGTGCCAGTGCTTGCTTGAATGTCTCTTGACAATGGCCTATCTGTTTGTCACTTTGTGGTACCCATGCCTCTTCGCTTTGACACTTCATACCTGCACTTCGTGGCACTCCCATCCACTATTCATCCATCGACATCCATCTCCGAGTAAAAGAAAAAAAAAGGCAATTCCGTGAGATCCAGAGGTCTAGGCTGATATGGGTACAAGGGCCAATTCCCTACAAAGTGTCATTTTAGTAATACTCACCTTATGAAACCTGACTACCGTACTTACCAAAGTTGACGTAGCGGAACCATGTCCCGACCACAAACCGCGCCTCGACGATTGGTTCCAGCGTATTCTGACATCTGGTCATTGTGGTATGTATCATATACTACATAATCCAATGTACGACATCCCGTTGAACCTTGGTTTCACCCTTGACGCTGGTTACATGATGTGCCAGTGGACAGTTGCGCAGGCGACTACTATGAGACGTCCTAGATTATGCACGCGTTCGTTGCAATGGCGCATGTTGTCCGCAGGCTACGCCACTTGAAGTCTGGACGTTCAATTGGCCAGTGTCTTTTTTAACGTTGAACGCCGTGACACTTCTCATGAACCATGAACATTGTGTTGCAACACGACAGTATCACCTTATATCTCGACTGTCCCGACAGCGCGATCTGAACAACCTCACCTGTTGAAAACGTTGGCTTGACCAAAACGTCCAATGCACAACCCTCCACATTCGTCCTAGTGCATATGGAACGCATGCCAATTAACGGGTATGCCTGTAAGAAAGGTCACCCCCGAGCGCCCCACGACGCTCGCCATCCTCTTCATAAGGCAGCCCCTTGGGTAGGAAGACAGTGTTCCTACTCTTCCCTCTTCATTGCATGCGCCAGATATTTCAGCAGGAAAGGCACCCAGCGATGCTCTCGAAATTCTATGCGGTACCCGCCATGACCGATCGTAATTGTAATAATAAAAATAATCTCCCATTCACAAATTCGCCCCCGAAGCGTCCATTTTTGACTTCAAACGACAGCGTCCATGGAAATCGAACCTATCCTCCCATTATAATCTTCCTTCCGCGACACACTCGTCTCCTCGTCCCTTTGTGTCGACACGACTTCCATTTCCAGCTGGATCACATTCACGCTTTGCTCCGGAACCGCTCCCGCGCGCGTATTCCGCGAGGACACCACCGCAGACACCAATCCAGTCTCGGTCGACGTGTTCCATCCTTCCCCGTTGGCGACCCGCAGAATGATGAGAAGCGACGAGATCGCCTGCCATACGACCGTTCCACCACCACCGACAACGACAATGGAAAAGAAAGGCGCGCGAAAGCATCTCAGTCCCCAACCGCCACATCACGTACCAGCGCACCCACTCACCTGCACCGGTTCAATCACCTGCTGAAGGGTATTCGCCGCCGGACTCCCCACCGCATACGCCACGATGACGACGACCAGAAAGCCCGTGTACAGCGCCGCAGACTCGATCATCACGGCCGCGATGGTCACATAGTGCTGCCCATACCCCCGTCCGAGTTGGCTGACGACGTGGTGTCGGTACACGAACAGCCGTCCCGCGATGAACCCCGTCGCGGTGATGTTGAGCACGAGCGAGGAGACGCCGTACGCGAGGGCGTACGTGGTGGGCGGTGCGCCGTGGAGGTTGAAATGGATGAAGAGACTGCCGGTGGCTGGCGGGCCGGATCGGGGGGCGGTCAGCGTGGTGATCATACCGTCGGTCCTGCGTTGGACGTACCAAACACACCAATCAACAAGCACAACGGAAGGATGACGGCGAGCGACCACATTCGCTCGCCCGTACTGCACAACACATAACATCGCCATACCTTGGACACGCGCGTGTGAGTCATCTGGTCGAATAGATATGTTTTTAGCCAACACGGGCCTCACCAGCAAGGACTCCATCATCCAATTGGCGCATACGACCAAGATGTCAGAGGCAAGGTTGACTGGGATCGCGTATTCATTGCTGAGAAACGCACTCGGCCCACCGGGGTAATTTCGTTGCGTGATGAAGCTCATCTGGATCCAATCGAGGAGGAGTCCCTGTGATGCCGTCGTGACCGCGAACAAGACGGCGACGTATGTCAACAGGGCCATCCGCATGCGATTGTGAGTTGGGGTTCGGCTTTTGAGGACGGCGAAGAACGTAAAGGCGCAGAGCGTGGTCTGGATGCCAAAGAAGAAGATGCTGAGGAAAGTACCTTGGAGCCATGCTTCTTCTTGGACGATGGTCGCGTGTGGTTCATCGGGGCTATAAGAGGACGATGCCATGAGATGGGTTGTTGCCACCCGTCACCCAATGCGATGATTCTGTGAATGTTAACCTAGATTAGAAATGGAGAAACAGAGCCTGGGACTTGGAAGGCCTCGGACAGCACTCTACACGCTGCAGGTGAGGAAACGAGAAAAACTCTGGCGTTTCAAAACGAGGGAAACGATAAGCGGGCGAGATGAAAGCGTCCAAGATAAAACATGCAAATAAGGGGTTGGGTGACAGGTAATCGTCGCTTGATCAGTGGAATGAATAATTTGAGGAGGGGGGGGGGCCGACAACTTTATCGTTGTACATTTGAATGATCCGGCCTGTCACTGGCTGTGCAAAAAGAACGAACATGTCGCGAGACGTCGGCCTGGAAAGGTGAATCGAGACAGCCCCCGTGAAATGCGGATGCTTACAGTATATGTGCAACGGTGACCAAAGGGTGACAGCGTCGCCGTCCAGCGGTGACCCTGTTTCAATGGTTGACGCGTATCCATACGCCGTGTCGAATGTCCGATCCAACTCCGGGGAGTCCAGGAGGCCAGGCAAACAGAGAGTCTGCTTTTTACAGGCATAGACAAGGATGGGGACGCTGGACACTGAATGTGCATGTATTCGAATCGATGGCGCAGTTGTCATCCGTGGTGTTTGGCGAACCCGATCACGAACACCACGGACTTCTTGGACGTACAACCCCCTTGACCTGTGTCGCCATGTCAGGGCACTGGGGACGCACGTCGCACGTCACTAACAGTGTGTCATCCCCGCAAAGCGAGGGATTCAAGTACATATGTAGTTGGCCAGTCGATGGGATGGGGATTCAGACGTGGATAAACTTTGTGATAAGGTGTTGGACTGTGTTGGAGCGTCGATCAGACCTCCAAGATCACGATGATGATTGGTAGCGAGACTTGTTGCCACTGCTCCCGCGGCGTCTCGCTCGGGTATGTGCGACAAAAAGCTGGCCAGCCTGGAGGTTTGGGGGGCGTATTGCGTATTGCTTGACTCAGACAGGTTGTTTGATCAAGTACGACCCATTCAACTCACCGTCCCCACACGCACTCAACAAGGAAACAAGATGGTATTCATACCTACTTATCCACGATACGTTGCAAAAAATGCAAAGAGAGATTTACGAAAAAAAGGACAAAGAAAAAGACGTGGCGTTAATGTACCTCTAACTAGCTATTCAAAGAAAATGAAAATGAAAAAAATGAACACGTCAACGTGACAAGCCACCTACCGTGCCCTACGTCGACCTACAATGCAAAGTGTGCGAGGGCAAGACGAAAGCGATGAAACGAGTATGAGCATGGGGAAAAAACGGGCAACATGGAACAAGGGTCAGTGGAAATGGGAGACGCGTCGGCTAGCGTGATCGTGGAGTATCCAAGCAAAAGGGGGTGAAGGGACAGGGACAAGGAACAAACGATAACTTTAGTCGTTTCCAAAGTTAAACGTGTCATGTCGTCCTCGATCCTCGAGCATACCGTTAGGGGCGGGACGTGCGAATGAAAAGGTGCGGGCGTTGCAGAGGGCAGGAAAGGAGCAGGAAAGCAAGAGAGAAACGGAACACGCAGTACCGCCCAAATTATGCCAGCACCCGGCCAAGCCAACCGAGCACCTTGAACAGGCCCCACAAACAACCCCCAGCGATGACCGGCAAACTCAAATTGTCGTCCACCCCACCCAAATCTATTCACACACGTGACCCATTCCGTCAGCGAGACGCATACACGGCGCATACAGACAACGTACCGAGGGCTTCTGCGATACCGGTCACGAGACCAGCGACAACACCGATCGTGAGCAACCCCACCCATCCCGCAAACATCGGCGATCCGCGAGCACCCCCCATGAAGCTCTGTGAGACGCCCTCTTGCCATGTCCACGTCAACCCGTGCTGTCGGGCGGGTGCGAGCAACGTCCAGAACCCCATGGTGATAGCCGCACCGGTGAGCGAGGCGGCGATGAACCCTGCGAGACTCTTGCGTGGTGCGAGAGGGAAGAGGCCAAAGAGGCGCTTGGGGAGGCGGGGTGTACGGCTGCCGTAGAGGCGGCCAAAGGTGGACGCGGCTGTGTCAGCCCAGGAAAGGCTGTACAGAGATGAAGATGGAGGATGGACGGGGAACGCTAGACGACGCACATGAGGACAGAGACGACGGCGATATCGAGTGGGAGTGCCATGAGTACGGCGTCGACGCCAAGAACATACCATATGACACCGTTTGAGGTTTTCTACACGGACTGTCAGTCGTGAACGGCCGAGGGGAATAATTACACACACCTTTTCGCTGTCGCGCATTAAGATGCCGACGCATTTCTCGAAAGCGTACTCGAGCGACGGGTAACGCAGTCGGAGGATGTCTATGGGTATCAACACGGCGAGTGCCGAGCTGAGCGCGACGATGACGCGCCGAGGGTCCCCGTTTGAAGTATAGAGGTATATGGTCAAAAATCCTGTCGGACCCCTCTATCAGCCACCGACGCACGGGCATGCAAGGGTGCGTACCGATCGACGAATGCAATGCCTTGCGCGGGACCTCCCAGTCGATCGCGGTCGCAGTCGGCTTGTGGACGCCGTTGGGTGGTGCGGGTCCGTTCGGGGTTGAGGTGGTGCGAGCATGCTTGGGCTGGCGTTTGGGCGAGAGCGAGGCGCCGGTTTCTTCGATGGACTCGCTGCGGATGCCGTGCTGTTTGCGCCTCGACTTCATGCCACGGACGGGGGACGGGGAAGAGAACAGTATTTTAGGGGACGAAGGTGTTCGAGAGCGTCGTGGCTGGTCGTGAGCGAGGCCTAGCGAAAAGGCGTCGTTGGCGGGGAGAGTCATGATGATGGCGGCGAGGAGACAAGTCCGAAAAAGCGCGCCTTTCTTTGCGGTGTGGCTATGGCTGTGCAAAGGTGGACACGACCCTCAGACGACCACTTTTGTAGCATTCACACAGCGACTGTACACGAAAATATCGACTCTACAGTGAACCCCGATCCGAGTAGTACAGATCAGCGTTGTTTGGTATCGAGAGACTGTCCATGTTTCGGAGCATTAAAACGAAGGCCGGGTAGGACAAGCCTCGTCAATCGTAGTTATAACTCCGAGTGTCATCATACAGCTCACACAGAATCATCTCCCACCCAAAAGAGTGACCATACGCACCAAGACAGAATTCGATGGGAACGTACTGATAATTCAGTAGACGGTGTTCAAAAGAAAGAGACAGTGGGAACTGTGCGGAGTTTCGGACTACGCCCACCTCCGAATTATGCCCCATAGTTGAATTGCCTGTCACTGAGTCAGCGCAGGTATTTGAAGCTTCCGAGTAAAAGATCTACTCAGCTGCCAGCCTCATGCTGTTTAACCAACGTGCACCCCCCTTTTCTGGACTCTAATGATTGGTTCCCGAACTTGATGCTTCCATTCACCATGTCCATCTGTGACAGTACGCAAATTTGGTACTTCTCCACACGAGGCTCCGTTGAAGCGAACAAGAGCCTGCCGACCTTGAGTTATAAACGCGTCTCGACTTGCTAGCTCACCCCCAAACCCCCACTCTGGTCTCCCTTGCTCAACACTATCATGATCAACCTCTACTATGGCCCCGTCATCAATCCAAAGACATTGCTAAACTATCTCGCACTCCCTCGGTGCTTGATCGCCGTCGGGTCCGATGGCAATATCATCTGGATCGAGGACGACATCGAGGCATCGGCCATCCACAGCGCCATCGCCCTGCGCGGGTTGGAAGAGGACGAGTACAAACTCGTCGACTTCAGCGCAAAACCCGGTGAATTCATCATCCCGGGCTTGATCGACACCCACGTCGTACGTGCCCCCGATTGTCGCACGTACTGGGTACTGAGCACCCTTGCACCCTACTCAGCACGCCTGCCAGTTCCCCAACTTAGGCATGTACGTATTGTTGTTCAAATTTCAAATGTGCCTCGAGTATGCGCGAGGCTAACATATTGTTTATCTTTCTCAGTGGCGGTGATCTCCAACTCCTCGACTGGCTCTTCGAGTATGTCTTCCCCACGGAATCCAAGTTCGAGAACAACGCGTATGCCGAGCGCGCGTATAATAGTGTCATCGATCGCTCCATCGCATCTGGGGTATGTGATCGTTGATGCGCTGTGCCGATCCGCGCTCATGACTGATGTAGACGACGACGAGCTGTTACTATGGTAGCTTACACCTCGATGCAACCAAAATCCTCGCGGACATTATCCATAAGAAAGGTAATCTCGAGTGTTTCATATATACCCTCCATCATACTGAGACAATCTTATGCTAGGCCAACGGGCATTCGTCGGCGTACGTTTTTCTTATCATTACCTCGGCATCTCGTCCATACTGACCCTCGACAGAAATGCAACATGGACTGGAACTGCCCCGGTTACTACATTGAAAAAACTCCCGAAGCCTCCCTCGAGGACACCATCAAGCTCATCGAGCACATCCAAGCCTTGCCTCTCTCACACGCCAACGAACCCCTCGTCCAGCCCATTATCACCCCCCGTTTCGCCCTCTCTTGCAGCAACAAACTCCTCACCAAACTCGGCGAGCTCGCCAAATCCATGCCTCACATCGCCATCCAAACCCACATCTCCGAGAACCGACGAGAAGTCGAGGACGCGATGAGACGCTTTGGCACCGACTCGTACGCGGCGATATACGACGAGTTCGGCCTGCTGCGAAACAACACGGTCCTCGGACATGGCGTGTGGTTGACCGAAAAGGAGATGAAGCTGATCGCGGCACGCGGCGCGGGGGTGGCGCATTGTCCGACGAGCAACTTTTATTTGAGCAGTGGGATGGCCAGGGTCGGGATGTTGCTGGATCACGGCGTCAAGGTACGCAGTGTGTCGCGGTGCTCGTGTGCGCGCATAGCTCATCTCGCGCGACGCACATAGGTGGGCCTCGGCACGGACGTGGGTGGTGGGTATAACCCATCGATCTTGTATACGATTCAGATGGCGAGTACGGCGTCCAAGATGGTCGCTGTGCAGACGGAACTGGACGAGGAGCGTCGTCAGCGACGGCTTGCACACAAGCATTGCAGACGCGGGAAACATGGCCACGGCAGACACGCCCATGGGAGACACGGCAAAGAAGGCCGCTTCGACGTCGCCTTTGATGGTGAGGAGGAAGAGGAGGAAGAGGAGGAAGAGCCAGTACCACCGCCAGGGCCAGAGCCAGACCACCACCACCACCACCGCAAACACTGCGGGGGACGCGACCACCACCACGCCCCGCCCGCTCACTGCCACGCCCCGTTTGCGAACAAAAAACTAGAAACCGCGACCCTGCTCTATCTCGCGACCCTGGGCGGCGCCAACGTGTGTTGTCTCCAAGACCGCATCGGGTCTTTTGAGGTGGGCAAGGCCTTTGATGCGTTGTATGTGAGTATGGACGATGCGTGGGGGAACCCGGCAGTGTGGGGCCCTATGAACGAGGCGGAAAAGGCCAAGGAGGTCACCAAGGAAGAGGAGAAGGAGAAGGAGAGAAAGGACGAAGAGGAAAAGCTGAGGCGATGGTTGGAACGCTTCTTGTTTTGCGGGGATAATCGGAATGTGAGGCGGGTTTGGGTGCAGGGGCTGGTCGTTGGCGGTGCGGATGGAACGCGTGCGGGTGGGGATCCCGACGAGAACGAGGGGTAGGTGAGGTAGTGTTGAATGGAGGGATCCGTGGTTGAAAGATCCGGGTTGGTGTAGGGTGGAGTTGTACGATGCACGATGTCGTCGGTGTTCATTTGGATGTTGCACTACTATGTACTACTAGGGAACTTGTACTGTCTTTTCATTTCTTCCGTCTGACCAGTGGACCATTGATATATGTTCTAGCTACTCTCCCCTGATTCATCGTAGTGCACGCAAGTCGAGTCGCCCTATTTATCTTTCCTTCGTCAGTCGTGGTAATCCCACAGAGAGAGACAGAAGGAAAAGTCGACGGTCAGACCGACGAGACCCGATAAGATTCAGAACCAGGAGGAATAAAATTATACTGTACTAATAATAAAACGGCCAACAAAAAAAAACTCTACTCCGAGTCCCAAGAACCAAAGCAGTCCTTCAGTCCACCCAAACACACGGCCGCGCAGCGGACTACATCAGCTCTCCCCAACACCACTCATACCTGCCTCGCTGCCCTCATCGGGAACGATCCTCTGCCGCTTCACCTGCGCAGCGGCAAACGTCCCCCGAACGAACGCTGTCCCGCGTTTCCGTACCGATTCCCGGTACGCCGCCGTAGGACGACGCCAATTAGCCGACGAGAACCGCAGGGCGGGCGGGGCGTCACGTCCCGCAAGCGCGTCGAACACCGTCTCGGGGAGCGCGCCCATACTGGGGGTCGTCGGGGTGTCTGGGCAACGCGCGACATTTGCGAGGACGTGGTCGACGTCGAGGGTGCCGTCGCGAAAGAATGTCAGGGCACGTTCCAACTGTTGAAAAGAATAAGATGAGTTGATACGATCAAGAGAAAAAGAAGGAAAAAGATCGACGCACCGCTGCCGAAGCGATGGCAATGACGCCCTCGCCACCCTCGCCAGCAGCCATCGCCCGCGTGTCCCAAACAGGCACGTCTACGGATGCGGCGATATCACCGAGATGCGTGATCGCTAATAGGATGAGAAGAAATGCAGATCGGAACAGTTCGGTGGGCTCCAGCGCATCGGGGTCTTCCCGCAGAAATCGACAATCGGTTGCGAGAAACTCGGCGGCGGCATGTATGTCGTCGTCGTCGTCGTCGTCGAGTGCGGAGAAAAAGTGCAACATCATCGCCAGTGCGGACGAGCCGAAGCTGCTCCGCCACTCGTCGATGCGTTGCATGGTCTAATCCGGTTCAGCAACCCCAGGTCGGCACAGCGTTGATGGGACGGAAGGACTTACCAATGCAAATACGGAGCCTGTGGGAGTGACCCTGTATTTGATGCCGGGGTAAACGACATTGAAGATACGTTGCAGGGCGGATGCGAACTCGTCTTTGGGAACGTTCCAAATGTTCTTCTGCACGCCGTACCAGAGTATTGCAGTGGAGATGAAGGAGTGAGACCAGCGTTGGTCGCAAGGAACTGGCAGGTCTCTCTGTGTATATTCAGAACGCTTCTTGATAACCTCGATGATGTAGCCGTCGTTGTCTAGCCGTCGTCTCTGTAGAGCTTGCGGTTGTGCCATGCAGGCGGCGGAAATACGGTCGGGGACAGATGCGTCTGCATATTTGATCCTTTTCTGGGGTGGCAACATACGGGACGTGACGCCCATGGGTGTCTAGTAAAACGCAAAAGTCAGATGCAGATCCTATATGTTGTCCCCGAGACTCACCGTGGATGGCGTATGCGTGCGACCCCGTGTCGCAGCTGTAGAGGCATCTTCTGGAACAGGTTCCTCAACGTCCATGTCGTCGTCTCCACTTGCGTCTGACTCCATGTCAGCATCGTCGACCTTGCGCTTTACAGCTATCGGAGCCTCATGTTGCCGTTGGGGGAGTGGTGCGTCCAGGCCTGGGCTGCAGCAGTCGCTGTCACTATCACTTGTGGCAATCGTCTGGGATGCGGGTCAGCAGCATGTTCGTAAACGTACTCGGGAGGAAAACACACCAGTCCCATTCCGGATGTGCCCACCGAAGACGAGCCATGATGGCTCATTACAGCACGGTCGTCGACTACATGACTCGGAGCAAAAACTTGACGAAGATCCTCTGCAGGAAACGAGGCCTTGGAAAGTGCGCGCGCGTTCTGCGGCGCAAATTCACGACTACTGCTAGTGGTGACGTTTAGCCAACGGTCGCAGACGGATAGGCTGGAGGGGAAGCGTACAGGATTGAACAGGCTCCCGTAGGAGTATCAGCACCGTTGGCCGAGTTATGGGTCGCCGTGGCCACCCCATTGACCCACGTCTGGACCACGTTGCTCAGCGAAGGCTTTTCGTCGCGAATCCGGGCACTGAGCGCGAGATCGAGAAAGAACAAGGTGCCTTCGGTGAGTGAAAACATGTTTGGATTCAGAAGGACAAGAGGATCGCGTACCCAGGATGCCCCGGGTAAGCGACAAGGCAGCCCTAAATTCCAGGAGCGCTATTGGCGGTCGTGCTCTGGATCCTTGCCCATTTCGTTTTCCAACTTGGTGATACCGTCACGGCGTCAGAATGAACCCGGAGGGGCCGGTTCATAGGCGAGCGTGCGAATAACGAGACCAATATTCAGTAGTCTCCTGATTGGAAGCTATGTACGGCATCCTGCAACCCAGAAAGTTTAGGCTTGAATGAGAGTGGCCCGTACGGTCGTCTAAAACGACTCGCGCGACAATAGCGGTCCGACGGTAACTTTGCAAGGAGCTACGTTGGTGAATCGCAACGAATTTGGCATGTACGACCAAGTTACTTTTGATTTGAAGCCAGGTGAAAGAGACCAGGCATCCGGCGGGGGGGAATGATCGGGACGGGCCGGAACAGTCAAGGGCCGGCCCGTGATTAGCATAAACACAAAATAATTTACCCACTTTGGTTTCCGGCCATCATCTTGGCATTGTGACGGGCAGTGTACGGATCTTTCTCATCCTCCGTCCTCCGACTCCCGAGCAGCCAACGTTGTTGCCACACCGTGATAGTGGGACATGTTCAGTATTTGTCGCTCCGGCACCACATTCCACAGTCTCGAACAGAAGGATCTATGTACCGGTCGCCGACGGGAACATCCCAGTTGCATACAGCAAGTGATGACACGCTGTGCATTCAAAGCGGAACCTGTCGTTCGAATCGCACTTTCCAACCAGTGTCAGGCTGTGCATAGACGCGCACAATATTCCCATCTGCGAAGGTACATAAGTATGTTCGGCTGTAAAGTTGAACGTTGTCATGATCGGTACCGTCGGAATGCGTCCCTGATGTTGCCTTTACAGATTACATTCTTGCAGTGACCTGTACACATGAATCCTGATGTGTCTGTGTGGGTGATGGGCATGCAGCTATGTGGATCACTGCGGCTGTGATGCGGCGATGCCTGTCCATGCGAAAATAGAAAAGAGAGAAACGAAAAAAGGAACTGAAGGCTGTCGTGTTCATTCAACTTCAGCCTTCAGGTAACGGTGCTTCCTCGGTTGCTGCGTGACCTACTAGTACGCGCTGCGGTTTCGATTGGCCGCCGCCGAGTCATAACTGCCGAGCCCTGTACGCAAAGGGATGCTCTACGTCCTATAAGTACAAGTAGGTCTGCATCGCCATCTAAGCGATAACACACTCTCGTACGAGTAGCCCCCCGCGGTACCACGATGAAGCTTCCCTTTGGGAAAGCAAAGGACGTTCGGCCAGAGGATGAGCCAGGCAGTCAAGGTAGGCGGAGACGCGGTCTCGATGCGAGCGTGATCCGGTCATCCGCTTTACTGCTTCTGGCATGCTGACCCAGATGACCATCGTTAGATGCGCCTGCTAATGAGACTTCTGCTTCAAAACCCAAACCGAAACCTGGTTTCTGGAAGTCGCTCGACTGGAAGTTGATGCTTGCATTGCTCTTTCCTGTGACACTGGAAACGCTCGATTATACAGGTATGTCCATCTTTCCGGTGGCACCATCAATCCTGGTGACAACGCGCGCACGTGTCGTGTAGTCGTCGCGACGGCACAGTCTCGGATTGCGGTGAGTGGTATAACACTTGCTGTCCACTTTTGTCGACTGACTTGTTTTTCTGCACACAAAGTCCATCTTCAACGCTCTCCCGCTCGAAAGGTCAGCGATGTTCTTCAAAAAATAAACTGAATTCAACTTGCTGTTCACTCCTACCAGCTACATCGGTACCTCGTATCTTCTTGCCTCCACTGTCTTCCTCCCCTTGTTTGCTTCCATCGCCGATATTTATGGACGCCATTTCGGGCTTCAGTTGTCGTTGTTGTTCTTCCTCGTCGGGAGCGCACTCAGTACGGGCGCAGCGAATATGCCCATGATCCTCGCAGGAAGAGGTATTGCTGGCATAGGCGCAGCCGGTCTCCTCACTGTACGCTTTTTCCTTCTTGCAGTCGTACTCCCTCTCTTATCTCCTTTGCGGCGGCTTCTCGCTTGCTCGTGATCGCCGGTTTGTGGTGCCGCAGATCGTTCGAACGGTCATGTCCGATACAGTGTCGCTCGACAAGAATAATATCCAGCAATCTATGCTATTTTTGCTGTATGCGGTTGGGTTCAGTGTCGGTCCCGTGATTGGTGGGTTTTTGGTGGCAGCCAACTTTCGCTGGGTGTTTGCCATTAAGTGAGTCACTCTGTTCGAGGGTGATTTGCATTGTGCTCATCCACGGTTCGTTCAGTTTGCCATGCACCGCACTCGCGATGCTGTTGTGTTTTCTCTTTTTGCGCAACCGACCTCGTGTTCCCAGCGCCAACGACAAGGAACTTCAAACTGAAACCGCGAGCCCTGACCGCACGCCAGTGACCATCCTGGACACTTGGGTCTCCAAGCTCACCCTGATTGACTGGGTCGGCACCTTTCTGTTTGTCAGCGGTGGTATCCTCGTCTTACTCGCGCTCAACTGGGGACCGGACGACAACTGGAAGAGCGCACGCGTCATCGCCAACCTCGTCCTCGGTGCACTATTGATCGTGCTCTGCCTCTTCTGGGAGATTCTCCTCGAGCATCGGCCGCCCTTACCCTCGACCAATGAGACCAGCGACGTCCACATCCACACGAGGTACACGGGCGTCTTCTGCGCACACCCGATGATCCCGATCGAGTTGTTCACCTCGTACGACATGTGCGTGGTGCAATACGGTTCATTTATCTCGGGTATCGTCATGTTTGTCATGTTTTATTTCGTGGCCATATTCGCGACGGTCGTGACTGGGCTTCCACCTGCCCAGGCCGGGATTCAGTTGCTTTATTTCGCGCCGGGTCTCGTGCGTCTTTCTCCTTCCTTCAGTGTGGATGTGTTTGGTTCGGTGCTGATGGGTCCCGTGTCGTCGACAGGGAGGTGGGAGTTTGCTCTCGATCCGGTTGATCAAGCTCTTCAGGCAGGTCAGTCAATGCCGGTGGTGTTGTTGTGAAAAGAGACAACCAGCGCTTACCTGCGTCGACATAGCCCATTTACCCCATCGTGCTCGGGAACGTCATCATGACTGTTGGTGTGGGCCTGATCCAAATGGCCATGCAGCGTAACATACAAAGCCAAGTGAACGGGTAAACTACCCCTGCCTATCTTCCTTCTCCTCGCGTCCCGATTTCGCTACCCACAGATTCATGGCGATGGTGGGCCTCGGTGTAGGTGTGTGCGTCGCCCCGCTGGCGATTCACGCACGATTCACGAAACCGAACCATGTCGCGATCACAAACGCCATGCAGTTGTTTGTACGTCTGTCGTCTGGGCGCTCTCTTTCACGCACTCACTCTCTCCCCCCTTTTTTTTCTAGTTCCGAGCGTTTGGAGGCACCGTTGGCCTCGCCCAATGTTTCACCATCCTCAACGCCAAAGTGAACGCGTACATAACCTCCCAAATCCCATACCTCGTCGAGACGCTCTCCCCGTCTGACCTCGCCTCGCTCACGTCACTGCTCAACAGCGGGGGCCTCACGTCGGTGACGAGTCTAGATGGGCTACCGAGTGCGGTACAGAGCGTGATAAGGGATGCGTTTCGGGATGGGGTGAGGTGGAGTTTTGTGTCCTTGATACCGTGGTTGGGCGTTGGGTGTGTGGTGTCGGTGTTTTTGAGTCGGATTGGCGATTCAGATAAGGAGGAAGGGAGTGGGGCGAGAGGTGAGGTAGACCATGTGGAGATGGAGGCTCGGACGGGCGGGGATGTCGAAGCTGGTGCGGAGGTTCCAACACAGTGAGATGGGATGATATAATGAGTTTGCTGGATTTATTTTTCTCTGACCGAGATACTCGAGTACTTATTGCAGCTAGTTTTGGGATGGGATAGGGAGCAACGTTTATTTATGCGATACCACGTACGTGTACTACGCCCATTGTAATACTAATACTCCAGCTGTGCTGGTACATGATCCACTCTCCGAATAATCGTGGGGTATACACGGCAAAAGAAAGCACCATCGATGGTTATACACGCACCCTCACTGCGCGACCCACTTTTCCATAATCGCCATCGCCTCATCAAATTTTACTTTCTGCTCCTCCGTTGGACGTGGAATCTCCCACTGATCCCGAAAGAAATCCATGTAGGCCCCAGGGCTGGTCACCTTCATGATGCTCGCATTCCGACCATATAGATCCTCGGCACCGGCCCGGGGGAACTGCGTCGGGAGATCACGCAGGAGCTCATTGAGTCTCGCGATCGACTCGGCGTGGTCCGCCACATTGAGTACCTGTTTCGTAGATGGGCTAAAATTGGAGGCGTCTTGAGGACTGTGCTTGGTGTAGATAGTGAAGACATCGCTCTTAATGGCGTGCACTGCAGTGATGACTTGGATGGCGCTGCCATTGAAGATGCCACCTGCCATGGATAAGGGGGTTGAGTTCCTGCGGGCAGGGAGAGGAGAGGGCTTGCCTTTCTGCAGAATGATGTGGTCGTCATATCGATTGGTAGTGGTAGACATGGTTGGTTGTAGATACGAGTGGGACGGCAGGGTTTATATTCTCAATCCCATCGTGTACTGAGCAATACCACATCTAATCCCGCCTGTCACTGCTTGTTCCTGTGATCCTATAGCCGGCGGCCACTGAACAGGTCTAATTTGACAGAAAGAACACGCCCATGAGAACTTTCTCAAATCTGGTCCGCCCTTCTCTTTCTTGCGATCAAAGCAAGGTCCTCCATCAATCTGCGTATTAGCGAACCCAGTGACGGTGAAACCAGGCCGGGGATTGCGGTAGCTGGGAAAAAAGGGCTGAATGCATGATTCTGTTGGCGCGAGCTGACCGCAAGATGACCATGTGGCCAAAGATTCCGTAGTCCTCGCCTTGACCAAAAAGTGGTTGCAGCACTTGTCACTTGAGGAGTAAGTACACCAGAGTCGCCCTAGTCCGAGAACTTGGGCAGGTCCAACCATTGGGGAGTCGATGAAACATACAAACTGCAATGCGAATGCGTTCAACGTTGAGTCGTTCATTAATTTCTTGAATCCTGACAACGAAAACAGATTGAAGCTTCGCTACTCTGACACACCACTGATACCGGAGGAGACAGTCCTCATCCCTTTGAACCAGACTCAGGACCGCGGGCCAGGGAACCAGTTGCTATGTGCCAGTTGGCGCCAATACCCCATTGCAACCGCATGTTGGGTTGTTCGGCTCCTTAGAACCTTGTGCTCCCAATGAGCACACGAGACTGTCGGAAAGGACAGAGCAACCTACCATTGAGGACGACAACTTTGTGCGCCGCGTCAACGTACAAGATGTCATCGAGCGGCCACGCGCGGTTATTGTATGAAACGTCGCGTCCGTACTCGAGTTGTGTGGCTCGATAGGCATGTGGGCGAGTCGGAAAATAAGCTCTTGGACGTAACCCACACCTTGCACACGGGAGTCAGATGAACCAGAAAGTGAGAGCCATGCTGTATGTCACTAGGTATCGGAGTATACCCGTCAGGACGGAAGGAATACTGACCACTGACCACGTATTTGAAGCTTGCCATTCATCTTCTGTGCACGGCGGGAGGAGCCGTGATTTGCTATCTGGTAGGCGCACATTCCTTGCATCCTATAGACATCCTCGATCTCCAAGTTGAATCCCTGCCCGCCCTCCGAGTCGGTAAGCCTCAAATCGGTTTTTAATCGGTTCTGCGCTTGCTCCAGGTAGACCCCGGCCCAATTTTGACATAGGTCAAAGAGCGTTCAGCTTTGTCGTGGATACCGGCGTTAGGACAAGCTTCGTAAGCGCGAGGGGGCTGTTGAACCATTGATCCAAGAAGGTCGGGTCAGACTACATGCCCCTGACGAAGAAAATCGGAACAGGAGACTCACACCCAAGGTGCTTCGATCATGATGGCTCGCTTGTATTTAGCATCAAGAGACCAGCAAAAGATCCCACTGCAGAAAGATGCATACGACACCTGTTGTACACAATGTCCCACAGGAAGTTCCGTCCAGTAACAGATTGGGCGGGTGGAGTGACAAAGATGACAAAACTGCTCCACCGAGAAAGACAAAAAGCTACTCGCCGAGATTGAGTCTTACTAGTAAACACTGGCAGACTGTTCTGCGATGCAAAATCTTATGAATGCAGTGTTTCAATTGTAGTAACGGAATACGACACACCTTCAACAAGAACCCGTATTTCAGTCTCATCATGATCGTGATTCCCAAATCACTCTCTACAAAACACATTGTCGGTTCGGACGGGCCTCCTTGACGAGCCACTGGCAGCCGTGTGCGCCTTCGGCGATGAGCGTGACCATCCCAAGTTCGGTGCATACTCCGGCGACGCTCTGTTGCCGTCCTCGCCATTACAGTGGCACTACCGGCGCCGGCAAATCCGGGATCATCATGGACCTCGACGCCGAGCTCGTCGGCGAGTCGCTCGACGTGACGTGATTGTCACGTTGTAAAGTGGCATGAATACCCGGCAATGCTCCGCCGCGCTCTGGATTATCTTACAAGTTAAACTGTCCTTTCAGGAATGACATGACCAAAGAAAGTGCCAACGACCCGCTTCACGCGCCCAACTTCTCAGCAATCTCCACCGCCTCATCAAACTGGACTTTCTGCTCCTCCGTTGGACGCGGGATCCCGAATCCCGCGGCCGACCCTGACCGATGCAAATCCACAAAGGCACCCGGGTCGGTCGCATGTATGATGCTGATGTTCCGACCGTACAGATCCTCCGCGCCAGGGTACTGCGTCGGGAGATCACGCAAGAGAGCTTGGAGTCTCGCGATCGACTCGACGTGGTCCGCCACCTTGAGGTCTTGGCTCGTGGGGGCGCCAAGGTGGGCAGTGCCATGGGCACGGAGCTGGGTGGTGACGGTGAAAACGTCACTCTTATCGGTGCGGGCGATGACGTAGCGGGCGTGAGGCGTGGGCGGGGCGAAGCCGCCTTCGATACCTGTCGTGGAAAAGGGGTAAGTTGTGGTGAATCATGGGCAGGGAAACCTAGGAAAGGGGAGGCTTGCCTTTCTGCAGGATGATGGTGAAGTGGTCCGTGATAGTGGTCATGGTGGTCAGTTGGGAAGACGAGTCAGACGAGGGAGCGCTTTGAATCGGTGTCTGTGGCGGCAGTGCAGTACAATCGCGAAATCGTCGCGATATGGAACATTACCTAAACATAAGGAATTTGTTTCAATGCAACTGTTCTATGGTAGTCTTAATCGTGTCGAGGGCGTCCGCGGTGGTAGGATCAATGGCAGAGCTGCAGTCGGTTCACTGGCCTACACACTAGTAGTTTACTAGCGGGGATGTCACACTACAAATTGGAGGTGTTTGGCACGTTCCACTCTCATTGATCAGCCGGCACTTCGTCAGTTGCGGACACGACTCCCTTGACCACATTCCAAGCATTTTCCGCAGATGGTAGTATGTAGACAAAGGATCGCTCACCAATGCGTTCAAAACTATTTCGTCGTGTGCATTTATTAATGTAACGACTGCACCGTAGATTATCAGAGTCGAAAATCACAAGGGTGATCGCCCGGGGTGAGATCAACGACCTCCCTGAACCTCGAAATCGCTTCCTCGAGGTCGCGTTACCAAGGTTGCTTAAAAGGAAGGGTTTGTCAAGGTGACCATCAGATATAAGGTGAATGGCATCCGTGTGCGTTGGAATTGCGTCCTCGAGATCACTAAGGTCTCCGAGGAATTCGAAACGCTTGAACAAGCAACTACCGAGGCCGTTTTCAAATAGTGGGGTTTGTGAGGGTCACCATTGGGGGTGAGACAAACGGCATCTCTGTACATCGAGATTGCTTGCTCGAGGTCACTCTGCTCACTGAGCAGCTGAAAACGAGAGAGGAAGGAGTCGCCGAGGTTTTTCAGACCCTGAACCTCGAAATCGTTTCCTCGAGGTCGCTTATCTCTCCAAGCCGAGAGCCGCTAGGCCTGCGATGCGTGGGCGATCTGAAACTGAAGTCGATTTTATGCATGCCTGAAGGGCCAAGATCGCGCGTTCAAGGTCGTTTACATCACCGGAGCGTTGGAAGAGGCGCCCCAACTAGGCGCATGATGCCCATGGATTCGCGTCTGTCGAACCTGAAGCTGAGCTTTACCATGAATACTCATCGCGCAATGGAGAAATGGAGTTTCGTACTCGTAATGACCGTTTCTTTGTTCTCATCCGCCTGTATTGCAGAGCCTGAGGAATGGCGCACATCCTGTAGCTGGTCCTTTGGCCCGGCCGCTGCCTCGTTTCCTTGGATTTGCTCCTCACATTCGGTGTAGTCGTCAGATACGACCGGCGCTTGTGTACAGTTGTGCTACCACGTGTTAGTTGCCAGTAAATTAGAGAGAAGGCATGGAAACCCACAGTGAGGGCTACAGATGGCACTGATTCTAATTGTGAACGCCGTTTTCTGATACTTGAACAGCAGAGCATCGTTCGTCGGACTAGCGCGCGAAACAGAGGTGTCGAAACTGTTGGCAGCGAGGAACACGATACATGAATCTTTGGACACGTGGACGGAACCTTACCTTGAACAACAAACCATTACGATCCTTGGGCAATACCCTCTCGAACGACGATGAGATCTCGAGCGCATTGGCCCGGGGCCCACCCCTATAGCAAAGATCATGTTCATGCACCACGCATCCCATAGGAGCGATACCTGTTGCATGAACAACATCTTTGCCGCAGACCGGGGTAGGAGCCTGAGAGCAACGAAGGCGCAGAACAAGTTCACCTCGGGGAGATATACGAGTCTGCCTTGGAAGGACAAGGATCAGGATCATATCCATATCTCACCTACCCAAGTCATTGTGCGCGTAGAGCGGAGGCTTGTGCCGTTAATCCTGTGAGGGTCCGCATCACGATCGCACCCACGTCATGCTTGCAGGCTCTGGCCATGGTACAACGATTCAAAAAGCGTCGATCAGAGGAAAGCCTTGAAGAGCGGATCGATAACCGGCGCATAGTAGGACGGCGTTCTGGATCTAGGCTATCCTCCCAAGGTAACCACGTCAACACTAAACGGTCATTGGAACGTGGGGAGGATAACGCGGCCCAAGTCTGAAGATCTAAAGTCAGAGAGACAAGAGACAGTGACAAGGGAAAAACGCGCACGCTTCCAGATGACCAATGGGAAAGACAAGATCGGAACCAGTTGTACCCAAAACATCCCGTTCCAGATCGCTCGCGTCCGGTGACCTTGCACAAGTTACAGTTGGCACCGTGTATATTCAAATTGTCAATGTACATGCGTGTTATACGTCGGTATACAAGAAAGAAAGAAACGAGAAAAGCATGAGCAATTTCAAGTGTGAGCATGCATCAAAAAAGAGAGTACTTGACGCGAGTCTGAGTCTAGGCGGGAATAAGTCAAGGTATCATCAAGGTATCATTACAGCAAAAGAAGGGGAAAAGGGGAATGAGCGGAAATGAGGGAAACGTCCCCTCGACTTAAAACACGTGCTTCAAGATTGAAATCGATATTTAAAAAAAGAGTGTCCCTTGATCTGTATCGTAACCCATCAGCCCAGCCGTAACGTCCACAACGAAAACCATACCACGTACCAAAAAGTCGGCATTATCAACACTCCCAATCACCCACCCCACCTCAACAGTCCCCTCATCACCGCCTTGAACTTCGACTCCCCACGCTTATGCTTGGTCGTCGTCGCGCGGTCTACCCCAGCAAGATGCAGATGGGTATGGGCATCGATGCTTCCCTCGCGCACACGCATCGCCTTGGCGTCCTCGATAAACTTGAGCGCGGCATCGCCCGGACCTGCAGGTGCTGTCTGGGGGCGACGGCGTAGCTTCGCTTTGGGTGGCGGTGGCAGCGGCGATGGCGATGGAGACGGCGTAGTGGTCATCCTGGTCATCCTATCCTGCATCGGCATCGGCATCGTCCTCGCCCTTGTCGGCGTCGACGTGATAGGTCCCCCGTTGGTATTGGCGTTGACGGGCATGTGATTCGCATTCAGATCGTATCTGCTTGACGGGGCGCAGACACCACCAGGTACAAGCACCGACGGATGCCGCTCATTCTTGCGCGCATACCTTGGTACACCGCCCGAACCCCCAGACGACGCCGAGCGCGGGGACATCCCAGGAATCGTGACGAGGGGCACGAACATGGGATGCATCCCTCCCGTATCCAGCTCGTGTGTCGACAAGGGAGAGGGCGACGTCGACCGATGCCCACACAATGCACACGCGTCCCCGTCCCACTCCCCACCCTGCTCCAGTAGCCGATCCTGTTTATCACCCGGGGGCGTCGGCGATGGAGACTGCGAACGCGACGTCGACACCGACGACGCCGACGACGCAGGCACGGTGCTAAACGACGCATACGATACCGACGTCTCCGTAGCTGTCGTCAGTGTCGAACTCGCACGCGACGTGGGACGTGCGCCCGCATTCGGGCGCAAATGCCGCTCGTCCTCCGATAACGATGTTTCCCCCCACCCGCCATCCCCGCGCGCCAACGGACTCTTGTCCGGCCTCCGATGCATACACGGCCGCGACGTCCCTCCAGGTGCGCCATCGGAATCGTCCTCGGACGTGTCTGTAAACGATTCCTTGAGCGCCGAGGGCCGGGGAATGAAGGACTCCCCTCCGCCCCCGCTGACACGACCAAACGACGGGGTGCGCGGGGCGCTCGACGAGGACGTCGCCGTACTGGCATTGGTGATCAAACTGGGCGTCGAATCACTCTTACCGCCCAAGTCGGCCTGTGATGGCACACTCGCCATCGCCATCTCCTGCGCAGTCAACCGTCGCAACATGGGCACCGACGATCGCGCGTCGCGGTTGCGGTCCCGCCCAGAACTAGACAGGATCCCCGACGATGCGGGAGTGGTGAGGTCATAGAGGACAGGCGAGGCGGGGACGAGGGTGCTCTGACTGCCCTGTGTGATGGTACGGATGCTGGTCGAGGTGCTGTCGGTGCCGCTCTCTATGGTCTTGGGTTTACGATTGGAGTGTTGACCTAGACTGAGGTCGACGCTGGGAGGCGCGGTGTGGGTTTTCTCGCGTTTGGGACGATGAAAGGTGGACGAGGGAAGCAACGAAAAGGTGTATCTGCGGGATTTGCGAGGGGGTGTGGATGGCGCTGATTCGGGCTCCGGCATTGGGCCTGGCGCGGGTGTGTCGGAGGACGGTTTCTTCAAGGACATGCCGTTGGACTTGGATTTTGAGGGGCTCTCTATATGCGTCGATCCGTTGGCGATGGGGAAAGGTAAAAGGGGAGGAGCGGTGGACTCATCAGGGAGGACAAGACCGTTGGTCTGTGTCGACGCACCTGTGCCGACACTCGCCTTGCCATCGCCCGATCCCTTTGATTTCCACGGCAACAGCGACCCTCGACGTTCCTGAGGTTGCGTCTGCGTCTGCACGTTGACCTCCTTGATCGTCGCCAGCCCCGTCCCCGGCGCAGATCCAGCTCCAGAGGCGGGTACCGACGCACGTGCCGGTCCAGGACGCGACTTGGTCAATTTCCGTCGACGATGCACCGGCGGCGGCGACACCTCGACCTTGTCCGAAATGCGTACCACCCGCACGTTGCGTTTGCCCTTGCGCTCCTCGTCCACAGGCTCGCCTGGTCGACCCTGGCCGATGACTTCGATGCCCGTACGAGTGAGCGTCGAGGAGAGATTCTCGAGACTCTGCGTGTGGAGGATGGACGTGCGTGGACCCCTGTCGTTCTCATTTCCATTTCCATTCCGAGTGGTCACCTGACCCTGCTCGCCCTCTGATTCGCCCACGTCATAAAACAGCGTGTGGCCACTGGCTTGGGACGCCACCGAGAGACGGTTTGCGCCCTCAAACTGAGAGACGCCAGAGTGACGGTGGAGGGAAGTGCTTTCTTGGGACAGACGGTTCATGGCCTCGAGGAGACTTGGACGTGCGCCGTTGGAGAGACTGTCAGGGTAGGATTTGCGGCGGTGGCGACGTGGGCGTGGACGGGCGGGTGGGAGAGCGTTGGGGTCGTCTGCGCCGTCGTCGGAGACAGAGGCGAACGAAAAAAAAGTGCCTGCAGAGGATTTGGGAGAGAGGGGAGGATGGGCAGCGAGAGGGGATGATCTAGGAGGGGTGTTTGGACGCGAACGGGGCCGTTTTAGTTTTGGCGATGAGGGACGAGGGGACATGGTAGGTTGTGGAGGAGGGTGGTCTAACTGAGGCTGCGGTTGGCTTCGGCGATCAGAGCTGTGATCGCCGGACGACGATGGGGTCCGATGAACGTCTTCTGCTGTGGGTGGTGACACCTTGACGAGTGGGACGCCGTTTGGACTGTGCAGAGCGTTCTCGACGAAGGCGACACGATGCGAGGACGTGGGAGGGTCCTTGTCCCTTCCCTTGTCCTTGGCCTTTTGCTTGCGGTACTCTTTGGCACTGAGCGGCATGACGACCCTGGGCGAGGCCATGGCGAGCCTGGAGAACTTTGGCGTCTGCGCGGGGCCAAAGGGAGAAGATGACATCCAATTGGAAGAAGGGTCACGTGATTTTGAAGTCGGTTGTTTGGCAGTGTTGGCGTCGGAATCGGGAGACGTCGGGCGTGGCGAGGTGCGTGAGTACGCCTGTGGTATCGTCGGGGACGGGGCGAGGGGGTGGACGGGGAACGACACTGGGCGCGAGCCATGAGAGACGGTGCGGGCGCGTTGTGGATGCGTGACGAACACGTCACTAGCGCTCTTGGGTGCGCCCTGCGCCGAGGATGGGCGGCGACCAAAAGATTTCGACAAACGAGCTGGACGACTCGTGTGAGACTGGGAACTTGCGGACGACGTGCCGTGTGCGCCCGTGCTCGCACCCAGCGACACCGAGGACGTGCTCGCTTCCCCATCGGCCAAGGCTAGTGCCGACGCCGAGCTACTGGTGTTCCTCGAGCCGTAGCCCGATGCGGAAAGCGAGCCCGTCTGAGAGACGATCGAGGACGAGGACGGCGAGCGGGTGCGCGGGAAGCCTGACTGGCCGAATCCGTTTTCATGGGACTCTTCGGAGGACTCTGGGATGACGGGCGGGAGTGTCGAAAAGGCGGGACCGGCGAGGGGCGAGGAGCGCCACGGGCGAGTGTGTCCAGTCGACGGGGGTGGCCATGCTGTGGACTGAGCGCGCGCAGTGCGGGTCTGGGTTGGCGAGTTAATACAGATAACATTCGGAGGGTCGAGTGGAGACTTGCCTGGGTGGTGGCCATCGAACCTCACAGTGTGGACGAGAAATGAGAATGAGGAAGCGAGTAAGCTTGAAAGTCTCCTTCTTCTATATCTCAGCTGAGGACCTGCAGGGATAAAACAAGGCCCTGTAAATGCCCAGGCGAGTTCGAGCCGGCAAGATGAACGCGCGAACTCGGACAGCCTCAAGGCAGATCAGCCGTCACTACTTTCAAGTTGTACCTGGTGCTAAACTAGTTTCAAACGTTGGTAGCATCGCTCTACCGCCGCAGCGGATCCGACGGCCAAAGCCTGGCCTATTCCTGA
Source organism: Imleria badia (assembly GCA_015039435.1). Classification (NCBI taxonomy): domain Eukaryota; kingdom Fungi; phylum Basidiomycota; class Agaricomycetes; order Boletales; family Boletaceae; genus Imleria; species Imleria badia. Next base: position 42,708 of record MU130829.1, read on the forward strand.
CTAGCGCGGAAGATATGACAACTAATCCTTTCTTTACTCGTAGCGCCGCTCATTCCAGATTTACGCCTGTCGACACCTTCTCTCACCGGTTGGCTACCTCAACACCGGCCTGATGAGATGTCGTCTCCGCGGCCATGTGGTCCTGTGTAGAAGCACTCAGTGACAGATCCTCTACGCCCTCCATCGATCCACAAGGCGGTACTCACCATTTTCTTTTCGTGCCGTTTACTTAAATTGTCCCTGAAATTCCAACAAATTGAATGCCCTAGCCTTGGTTGGTCCTTACCCCGTCTCCAAGCCAGGAACAATAATGCCACGTCGACCCGTACGGCATCGAGGTCCCCGGCCTCGCTCGCGCTCGTCTCGCAACTTGTTTCTAGTCCTCTGGGCTTCTATTATCAGTGTCATATGGAAGCACGAGACCTACAGACGATAATGGATCGGCGTGCAATGATAGACCGATACGGCGGTGGCGATTAGGCACCGAGATATTAGCGTTGTCGCTTACTCCTCCATCCCGAGTTGAACGCTGATTAAGGGCAGCAGGCCGGGTTTGACATAAGTATGACAAACCATGGACTCTTGCAGTCGCAGGAGAGCGGTGCGTGCCTCTCGTGGGTTGCAGTGGTACGGAAATACTGACGAATGTCATGAGAGATAAGTTTGCCACCATCACCACTATTAATAGACAAGGTCTCGAACTCTGGCTGCGGGGAGACTTTGCCGCAAATTACACGTCGACGGACGATAACAAGCCTCGTGTCAATCAGCAATTATAGGCAGCATTCTCAAAGACGGCAGGATTGCGTGCGGGTGATTCGGAGGGTTGTACATTCCGGTGACGACGGACAGTATGAGATGGAGAAAAATAACCCCTGTCGCTTAGTAGTGTAGTAATTTTAGGCCTACTTACCTTTCTCTGTCACAACGTCGCCGAGATGACCAGTCCACGACAGAAAATGGTCGTCCTGGCCGCGCCTCCGTCAAACGAACTGGAACAAAGGAAAAAAAGACAAACGCTCGAGCGAGCAAAGGCCAACCACGTGTGTCTTTTTTTTATTTTTCAACGTGTCTGCACTGGCCAACACACCGCACCATGCCAGCTCTCGAAACAACTCCAGATGCGGCTACAATACGCTAAACTCAAAGTCGAGCACGGTTGGGTGCGTTCTTCGATCCCCCTCATCGTCGTCGTCGCTCACTGCTCGACCCTGCCAGCAACGACAAAATCTCAACGAGGTCGAAAACCTCTACTTTCACCATTCCCACCTCCGAAGGCGACCCCACTATGCGACCGTGACGCCGCCTGGCGCACCCCTCCCCGCTGAGACGCGCGTCGTCCCGTCCCCGGCACCCGCGCCTGATCCATCTCTGGGCCCATCGCCGTCGACCAACCCCAACGAGCGTTCGGTCTCCCCGCCTGCCCCATCGCCGTCCGAACACGCCCCGGACGGTCGACAGTCCCAGCCACACCCATCGCAGACTCCCGTGCCGGCCGCGACCGCGACGAGCCGCCCCCCGTCTGCCCTGGACCTGTCCGATCCCGCTATACTCGCGCGTCTGGCACACCTACAAGCGCAGGTCCAGATGCCGTCGCAGGCCCAGTCGCAAACGCAGACCACGGTGTCGCGCCACCCATCCACGATCCCCCCATCCACCTCAACGTCCACACCCGCCTCTCAGCCCGCCCCAGTCTCGCACCCCATCCCCGCCCCGCCCCCAACGAGCCATCCACAGCCCACATTTCCCCTCGCCTATGCGCCCCAACCCCTCTTCGGCACACCGACGCCCAACTCCATCCTCTACCCCATCCCTACATCCACGCCCCACAACCCCGTCGTCTCATCCCAACCACCCCACCCCACCTCTGCCTCTGTATCGACCCCCACGCCCATACCCGCGCCCATACCCGCACCAACCCCCATCGCCCCCACCGCACTCACCTACGACTCCTTCTGGTCCACACACGCCTCCTCCACAGGTCCCACACGTGCCCTCTACCGTACCCACACCGGGTTCACAGCGAGCGCAACGCCAGGGGGAAACGTGGCCATGATTACGCCGGGTGGCCATGCGGCCGTCATGACCGCCGAGGGGGTCTATGTGGGTGGGGGGACCAAGTAGGAATAGGATTCAAAGAGGGTATATATAGGTGGGGGTGCCTGGGAGGGACGTGGGTTGCATTCATTTATGGATTAATCTGATCATACGCACATCTATCACTACAGTATTAATGACATTCCATGACGTTTCATAATTCATGTCTCTCCATGTCGGCGTGGACGTGCATCACACTGGGCGCAAGAGACGAACCAACTCGATTCACATGTCATACATTATGCTCGACAACGTTGAACAAACAAACGACCCACAAAATCCAAACAAAATGGCAACCAACTGACCACAGCCCACATTCGCATCCATGCCGTCATCTTGGAAGATTTGAGAATGTCGGCAGTGGTCACTCGTCGCAACTCATCTGCAGATTGGATTTGCGCAGGACACGTCCCACTCCCAGTCGCCACCCACAAACCACCCTACGTCTAGAGTGACGTCGATGGTGGCGACATCTGGAGGTGTCAATATCGCGCCAGAAGGTGACAAGGATCATGACAAGTGTCTGAAAGAATACAAAGATACAGGTCATGACATCTGGAGGCGTCATCCGGGTCGTAATCGATTTTCTTACTTTGCCTCTATGTCCATCCGTCAGCAACGTCGGCTCCTCGATCCCAATTCAAAAACAACGTACGCGCATCCACAGAAAACCTGTTATCTCGCCTCTTCGCTTCCGGGTCGTTCTTGCTCAACGCCGAGTTCGCGAGGTCGCTGCACTGTTGGACTTAGTCATGCGTTTCTGGCGCACGCCGATGCACCTTCGCGTCGCATGCAGGGTCTGCAACAAAAACAAAAGCCCATGTCAGTGATCCAACGTCGACGCGTCAAGCGTCAGATACGCACCATTGCAGACACCCATTGACATAAGCAAGGCAGTAAATGCGGGCGAGTGGCATGGAGCGGTTATCCCTCGCATGGAAGCAGACCAGCGTATGAACCCTCCTCCGTCCATCATCGCGTCGTGCGCCAACCGTGGAAACCGCTCGCGCGCCAAATCCCATGCGGTGGCTCCTGTCGCTGTCCAGCGCTGTAGGATGAACATGGACCGGGCATGGTGATGAACTGTGAAAGTGCTAATGGATAAACAGCGTCCAATGCATGAACATCGTCCAAAGAATGCAGCGTGCGCATCGTCAGCATTGGCGCGTCCCGGAAAAGTGAACGCTTACCAGAATGGTTCACTTGACTCCAGCTCGGCTTTGAGCGTGAAGTGACCGGCAGTGGCAATTGAAAGGGTGACGAGGCCTGGTGCGCGTGCGTAGCCCAACAGTCCACAGTGAGGTTGGAGAACGAGGTTGACGTCGAGAGAAAAAAAGGGCGGGTAGGACATGGCGTGGATGCCGTGCAACAATACGTGAAACAAGAGAGGAACGAGTTTGAGTGAGGAAAAGGGCGGGGGCGGACGATAGGTTCTGCTCAAGAACGCCCCTCCTTTATATGCCGGGGCGTACTCGTTTGGAATTCAGAGCTAGGATGCCAATCGGTGTGTCATTCGAGTGGAATGATACCGGCGAAACTGGCGCATTGGATACGTTCTGTATCGAGTGTCCGGGTAATTTGATTTAGCGACAGGAATGCATAATCTCGGTCAAGTCTACCCAAAGACAATTATTGGGACGTTCATACGAGTCCGTCCAGTGTCACCCAGGGTATCTCAGATAATCGTCTACCCACTACAAAGATGGGTCTTGTGCATGATGTCACTGTCTGCTGGCGTAACAAACTGAAATCGTCACAAGCTGATTGAGCGTCATCGGAGAGCATACCTTTTTCCAATATCCACGGGGAGGTTGGGTAAGTGCGCACCGCCAGGAATTCCGATCCCTCTAGCTAGGCGGAGAAACTCGTGAAGCAGGGCTGGCACCATTTAACTTGAGTTTTTGGATACGTCTGGCGTTCCCCCAAGCCAGACCCAGATACTTTGAGATCATGAGATTACTCGATCGTTTTATGCCAGAGTCATTCAAGAGGAGTGACTGTGTTGCTAAGAACCACTCCGACTCGGAGAGCGAAGCGAGCGTACGTTTGTTTACGCATATTTTCCCTAATCGCTTCTAACCATCTCTATCTCGAGTGACTTCACCACTGGAATGCCCTCCCACGCACATGGGCCCACCCCTGCCCTCTACTATACCTACACCGGGTTCACAGCAAACGCACATGAGGAAGCAACGTGGCCATGCTGACCCCTGGTGGTCACGCAGCTTTGGGAGTCTATAGGACGGAGGGATCAAGTAGGAGGATAGGTAAGGATGAAGGAACTGGCCCAGGCTGTATTCATTCAAGTATGGATTAATCCAGTGCTCATAGTAGTACGCACATCTACCACTAGTAGTATCAATGACATTGCACGACGCTTTGATAATTCATACTTTTCAGAGTCGTACATTCAGCTTGGAACGCGACGCGTCACAGTGAGCGAGTCCACCGACAATACGACTAGCAGACTCAATTCACATGTTTTACAATACGCTCGACAGACTCGACGTTGAACCAACAAACTTGAAACAACCGACAAAATCCAAACAAAATGGCAACCCACTGACCACAGCCCACATTTACATCCCCCTCCATGCCATCATACCAGAAGGGTTGAGAATGTCGACAGCGGGCACTCGTCACAATTCGTCCGGATCTTGCACGTCTTCCATCTGCGCAGAACGCATCCCACTCCCAGTCGCCAGCTACAAACCACCCTACGTCTCGAGTGACGTCGATGATGGCGACATCTGGGAGGCGTCAGTGTCGCCCGCCAGAAGGAGACATGATGCCACCGAAAAGCGCCACCCCAGAGGGAACCGCGGAGAGAAGCATCGTGATGAGCATCTGAAGAAGAAAAAAAGATACAGGTCATGATGGTTTTCGTAGCAGATGCTTGTCCGCCAGTGGCAGTGTCACTGTTTGCCTGGGGGTAATCCTCTAGTCGTGCCTTTAGGTGCAAAACAAGGACTGTCAGCAACGTCGACATCACGGTCCCAATTCAATACCAACATATGCGCATGAGCATAGCCATTTCAATCCCAACCCGCCGTCTCGCCTTGACAATCATCACGTGTAATTTTGGGTAAGAAGAGTAAATGCACCTCGAGGCTTTTACAAGCGGTGAGCGACTTCACACGAGATACAGGTAGAGGCCAACCAGGACACACCTTGCAGCCAGAGTGGACGTGAGCGCGCACGAGTTTCTCTTCTAGGTCGTTCTGTTGTCGGTTTCCGAGGCGCTACAGGCCAATCGCCTTAAACCACTCTTGAAAATAGCGGTCAACGAGTGATTGAAACCCTGTTCTGCATCGAGGCGAGCCCTGGCTTCTCTGCGACATCGACATCAAGATACGCAACATGTTCCCCAGAATTACAGCTAGAATCGCGAGGTCGGCATCTCGAGGAGTCATCAGGGTTCTAGTCGAATCAATCGACCATGCTCATAAGCGGGTATAGCTGTCGACTCGAAGAGCCAGCAATCGGACAATCGCCGAAGGCGAAGCGTCACCTTGCGTGCAATGCCCTGGAACAAGATACACCCCATGTCAATGGTCCAAACGTCGGCACGTCGCGAATCAAATGCGCACCTTTTTCCTTGAGGCGCCGGAAGAATAATCCATCGAAGCAATCCAGTGGCAGGTATCCCTGGTTTCATGGAGGATTGTATCGCAGTAGATGAGGCTAGTTCAGCTGGGGCCATGCGTTAGGTGAGGATTTGTCAACCAGAACAGAGCTCTACTGACACAAAGGATTTTGTCTCTCCCCACCTAGCGGATTCGATTGCCAAACGTCGAACCAGTCCGGCTTGGCAAGGTCGGAAACCACGCGGACACTGGCAAGATGCCTGGGATTACGTTCTGACCAGAGTCGTGCGCCAACCGTGGGAATCGCTCGCGCGCCAAATCCCGAGGCTCATGTGGCATCGACATAGACTGAACATCCATGTAGCACCAAAGAGTGGGATCAACGTGACGACCGCATGGACGAACAGTCTCCAAGGCATTGAAGTCGTCTGTGGAATGCAACGGGCGTATCGTTAGCGTTGGCGCGTTCCAACAAAGTGATCGCTTACCAAGACGGTGCCCGATATTAGGCTGCTTTCACGATGAAGTAACCGGTAGCGCCAAGGGTAGCGCTTGGGGAGAGGGTCGTCAGAGTTGGTGCACGTGCTTAGCCCGACAGTCCACAGCGAGGATGGAGAACAAGTTTGATGTCGAGTCGGAAAAGATGGCGGGCAGGACATGGCGTGGATGTCGTGCAGCGATGCTTGAAGCAGGAAGGAAGGAGCGAGTTTGAGTGAGGGGAAGGGCGCGGGCGGACGATGGGTTCTCCTCGAGCGCACCACTCCTTTATATGTTGGGGCGTACTCGTTTGGAATTCAAAGCTAGGATGCCAATTGGTATGTCATTGGGGTGGAATGGTATCGGCGGAACCGGCGGACTTGGCGCATTTGTATACGTCCTGCGTCTTCTGTCGTGGGTGATCTGATTTAGCGACACGAACATCTTGCTGAAAAAGTGAAAATACTTGCAAGGCGAGTGTCATTCGATCCGTGTGGCGGTGCCAAGGACGGTCTGTGCAACCAATTCCGAGCGTTTAACCATGATAAAGCACGCACGTAAGCGGTAGCTGCACCATCCCATCGCTCCGGTGATGTATGGCAAGGACGGTTTGTCGTTTCAAATTCAGGAAGCCTGTTATCCCCACGAGAGCCTCGATTTCCGCCTGGCCGCGAAGTTTCCAGACGTGTGGGTTCACAGAGACCTTGGCGATAAATACAGACGCAGAGGCATTAACTTGAGAGTGGTAGTAGACTCATACGTTTGTTTATTTACGCATATTTTCCCTAATCACTAACTAGTATGTTACTGTACCTACAACGTTAATGACACGCAGACTCGACGACCCCACGTAAATCCAGCGTTGGACGACCCGTCAGGGTGACCGAGTCCACCGACAAATCGATTCACCTGCTTTTACAGTACGCTCGACCAAGACTTTCCGAGTACAACGTTGAACCGACAAACGACCCACAAAACCCAAATAAAACGGCAACTGGCCACAGCCCACATCCGCATACCCCCCTCCACGCCATCCAAAGAGGAGGAGGTGACGCATGTCGACAGTGGGCACTCGTCGCAAACCCTCTGGATCTTGTACGTCTTCCATCCGCGCAATATGGGTCATTCCCAGCCCCCAGCTACAAGCGACCCAGAATCCCAAGCCATCCCTTGCTAATCCCTCCCGTTCCTGCAAAGTACGACTCAGAATCCGTGCCTTACCGGTTTCTTCGCCAGAGTCCCTCCAAGGTTCTAGTCGAATCGTGCCATCACTGCATGTGCAAAACAAAAAAGAGCCGTCAGCGACGTGGACACCTCGGCCCAAATTTTATAGCAACGTACGCGTATCAGGAAACACTCGCAATGGTCAATTCATCGCCAATCCCGTCAAGTTGCGAGTACTGGGTCCAGAGAGGAGCGCGCGAGGATGCAAGCTAGCCGGCTTTTGAAAGGTGCGGACACTGTGAGGTGGTCCGATCCACTGAACGACAGTTTTGTGCCCTTCGCTTAGCGGCTTCGGCTTCGCTAAGGTCGGAAAGCACCCGAGACACCTTGGGTGAGGAACGTGTTGTAGAGACCGAGCAAGCAACATGGAGACGCCTGGGACTTCAGAATGCCCCAAACCACTGGCGCGCCAGTTCCCCTCTCGCGGCTCTCGACGCATCGATAAACGTACAATGAAGACAAAGGCCACGAGCAGAGGATCACCACGATGATACACGTTGGTGACTCTGGAACGTATCGGACTCAGAGTCTGTGAGAGAGATGACCGATGGCGAGCGATTGGCTCGAACGACGCCGACAGTAGGTCTGGCACGATGGTCATCAGCATTGGCGCGTTCGAACAACGTGAACGCTTACCATGACGCTCCCGTCGGTACTCGACTGCCCTTGTCCCAAAGTACTCGGCGCGTCTACACATGGTCTGTCAAAGCTGGTGCGCGTGCTTAGCCCGACAGTCCACAGCGAGGATGAAGAACGAGTTTGATGTCGAGTCGGAAAAGACGGCGGATAGGACATAGCGTGGATGGCGTGCAGCGATGATTGAAGCAGGAAGGAAGGAGCGAGTTCGAGTCAAGGGATGGGCGGGGGCGGACGATAGGTTCTCCTCAAGGGTACATCACGCTCCTCTTTTATACCTCGAAACTCCCCCCGTTCAACTGTGGAATACAGTGCCAGGGTGCCAATCGGTGTGTCGTTCGAATGGAATGATACTGGCGGATTTGGCGGATTGTATACGCTCAGTCGTGCCTAGGGACAGGAATGCATCGTCTGAATCATGTCTCCACCCAAAGACAATTCTTGAATTTCCAAATGCCGTGGGGCGCTCATACCGATTCACAACGCGTTCGTCCTCGACGTCATTTACGATAGTGGTAGGCTACCCGGCACAAAGATGGGTCTTGTGCATGAGGCCACTGTCTGCGGGCGTGACAAACGGAAATCGTCAGAAGTCGAATCTCGTCGATTGCGCGTCATCGAGAGCATACATTTTGCGAATATCCACGGGGAGGTTGGGTAAGTGCGCACCGCAAGGAATTCTGAGTCGGGAAGCACGTGAAGAAGGCATCATTTGACAGACAAGTCTGGCGTCGCAAAACCAGATCCCACTCGTTTTCAATAATCATTCCAGAGGTGTGACTGCTAGAAACTTTTGCTCCTCGACGAACGCGTGGAAGACCAGAGGAGTCATTGTCAAGCTTGGAGTCAGACCTGCTGGGCGAGCCTTGCGGTGTGAACGATTGCCTGGAAGCGTTGAACGTGAGAGCATCTCAAATCGGACTCGAACATTGGCTGCTTTCTTTGGACCGCGTCTCAGCAAGAAAACTGAACTTTGTAGCGGGAAAGCATCTGACAGCGACTCGAAAGGGCGGCTATTATTATAACTTGCCTAGTGTCATTCCCTTGATGCGTCCAACTCCAGTGGTTTCCGGGAGCCAAGTTCAAGCACACAACCTTTGCCAGATGCTCCGAGTAGTCTGCATGCCCTTGGCCGGACTCGGGCTCCGAGACTACACGGGTTGCTGTGAAACCAGCATTCAATATTCATGATGGACTTGAAGACGTGCACTCTGTTGACAGGTGCGTCCCTCGCTCTGCATGCTTCAACTACCCAGTTTCCCACTCTAAGCAACGATGACTAGCAATTCGAGTATCGGAAATCAACGGCGACGACCTGATATTGTACCCTCACTGTGGGTCTTCAAACCTAACCCCTCTGGGTGTGCCAGCTTCTGACTCAACCAGCAGGACAGCTCTGGCCCCAACAGCAAACGTGCGGAGCAGGAGCAAGGAAATGGAGAAAACTAGGACGCGGGAATCGGCTACAGGATGTGTCTTCTTCCCCAGGCTCTGAGCTGTACACGGACGAGAACGAAGCAATGCTTATTACCAGTGCGAAACTCACTTCCCTACATATTCTGCAAATATTGCTAACCACAAAGTAGGTACCCAGGCAACAGATATCACTCTTGGCTCGGGCTCGGTAGACCAAGATGCAGCTTCACGCTTAACCGACGAGGACCAATGAATTTCGAGTCTTCGATTGGCGTACCGATTCCAACCGTCTACATTTGTCAAATCTGCTTCAGGGCGAGATTATTGATACCGTGTAGGACTAGCAAATCTCAGTTTGGCGTTGTCATCTCGATTAACTGAGTGACCTCGAGAAAGCAATTTCGAGGCTGAAGGATGCTGTCCCTGTGAAACCTAGCTATCTTTGGAACCTCGCTGAGTGACCTTGAGGTAGCAATTTCGAAACACAGGGATGTTATTCATCTCACCCCTCATGGTCACCTAGACAAGCCTTGCCGTCTTAGTAGTTTGGGAAGACCTTGAAGAAGGGAGTTCGAGCCACCAGGATGCTGTTGACCTTACCCCTTCATAATCACCCTGTGAAGCCAGGCTATCTTCGCAACTCGGCAACTCATTTACTCGTTTTGAGCGCCTTGGGGAGCTCAGTGACCTCGAGAAAGCAATTTCGGTGCACAAAAAATGATCACCCTGACAGAGCAACCTCAGAAACGCTATCGGAGTTCGTTTGAGCACCTCGGAGAGTTAAGTGACCTCGAGGATGCTATTTCGATGTACAGGGACGCTCTTGACCTCACCCCTCATAGTCACCCTGGCAAGCCTGTTCGTCTTAGCAACCTGAGCAACTTGTTCCTCTGAATCTGTCATTTCAAGCGTCTCTAAGAGTTGAGTGACCTTGAGGAAGCGATTTTGACGCACAGAGAGGCTCTTTACCTCACACCTCATGGTCACCCTGACAAGCCTCGTCATCTCAACAACTTTGGCAACTCCTTCTTCATTCGTTTTCAGCGCCTCGAAGGGCCGAGTGACCTTGAGGAAGCTATTTCAATGTACAGGGATGTTGTTGACCTCATCCCTCATGGTCACCCTGACAAGCCTGGCATTTTGAACAATGTTGGCCACTCCTTCGTGGCTCGCTTCCAGCGCCTCAGGAAGCTGAGTGACCTTGAGTAACCAATTTCCCTATATTCCCGTGCCGCTTCCGCCTCGACCGGTCCTATTACTTTTCGATTCGGCGCGTCACAGAGTTGGATATCATGTGCTCGGCGTATACGGCATCACTCTCTCCTTCATGCATATTCTATCGCCATTGGTCCTCTTCCTCAACGGCCTTTCCCTTTCCCACCGTTACCATCAACTCATCGAAGGTGCCAACGTTGTTCGGGAGGCAGCGGCAGCAACTATGGACTTGGGACTCCCAGAAACTGCTGTAAAGTGGCTCGAGCAAGGACGGACGATTGTTTGAGGCGAATTGTTTCGGCTTCGTAGCTCTTATGAAGAGCTGACCTCTGTCCATCCAGATCATGCCCGTAGACTTCGGGAACTGTCGGTTGCATTAGAGCACGCTGGTGCTACTCGCGAACAACCCCAAGCGCAGAGCATCACTCTGCAGAAAACCGCTGCGGTGCGTGAATAGACCGCGCCAGTGCCACTCGCGAAAAATCTATGTCCTCGTTCCATCGTCCGACAGAGTCCAAAGAAGTTGACAAACACCGTATGCTCGTGATCAAGAGAGATAGTCTGCTCCAGGAGATCCGGCGGTTGCCTGGCTTCGAGCGATTTCTCCTCCACAAGGAGTTTTCTCAGCTCTGTGCTTCAGCACACGCCGGATCGGTGGTCATACTCAACGCTGCAGAAAGCCGCTGCGATGCGTTAATTGTTCGTGCCGATCTGGATCATGTAATTCATGTCACACTTCCCAATTTCAGCTTCGAATGGTCCGCAGGTCTTTACAAAATGCTGAAGGGTTTGCTTGGTGACACTCGTGTCGTACGCTTTGACGACTACAAGGAAAGGGTGGGGAAACCTGCGAGACGTGGCGGATTCACCTGGGAATCCCTTTTATCCACCTTGTGGAAGGGCGTTGTTCAACCGGTCCTCGATGGCTTGGATTTCTCAGTACGTAATGTCTTGTTACTTGAATTCATCGCTGACTCCATTATCTGCGAGTTCGAACAGACTCCCGGGGACCTATCTCGCATTTTTTGGTGTCCGACTGGCCCTTTCGTCTTTCTTCCTATTCATGTAGCCTGAGCGGGTTTATATGGCACTGAGTATTCGCAACCGGGACATAAAGTATTCGATTCCGTCATCTCGTCATACGTCCCTACTCTGAGCATTCTTGCGCTGTCACCCAATCCCGACGTAGCACCTCGCGGCGATCTCCGCCTCCTTGCCGTCCGTCAACCACGTTCAGATGGCCTTTCCCGACTTCCAGGTGTGGAGACAGAACTGGAACTTATCAGGGAAGTAATCCAATATTCACCTTCAGCACGAACCACCCTCTGGGAGTCGTCTCTCGGAACGGTTGAGGAAGTGCTTTCCCGTATATTCAGGTGTCGAATTGATGTTGCCGGCCTTGACTGGGTCCATTTTGCATGCCACGGAATCCAAGATGACGCGAGCCCAACTGATAGTGGCCTTTGTCTCACCGAACGACGCTCTCGGACATTATCGCGTTGTCGCGTCCCCGGGGTGGGCTTGCATTTCTCTCCGCATGTCAGACAGCAATGGATGACGAGGGTCTCTCCGACGAGGCCATCCATGTCGCAGCGGGTATGTTGTTTGCGGGTCACGGGGGAGTCGTTGGTACGATGTGGTCAATCAGCGATGTGTACGGGCAACTGTTTCGGAATGGCACCAGGCCAGATTATCGGGAGGCTGCACGAAGCTATCGAGCGTCTTCGAGAGAGCAGGACGTCGTTCGTCGAATGGCTTCCGTTCATCCATGTAGGTCTTTAAATATTGCAATGTATTTCGATCTCGACATGTAATTCCCTACTCGACCCGTCTGCACATAATATTTACCTATTCAGTTCTGATCGCAGCCCGGATAGTTCATGGTACATGACACAATATTTTCCCCAATCTCGTTTCGGAAATCTGCGCTTGCAGGCTCAAGCTGGTATGTCAGATCACTGAGATCAGGTACATCTCAGGCTCTGCCACTTGTTCTCTCGTGCTGCGCCGTTCCAATGGACAACCAACTTGTCTGTGATTCGTAGATATAGAAATAACCTCTCGAAGTGATCTAAGTGGGTTCGACACAGATTGATCAACATGGGCACTATTTGAATGAAGCTGTAAGCTTGGCCTGGTGCCCACCTTTTTTTTGGCAAGGACGAAGTATGAATTATGTTTCTTTGTGTTCGCAAGTCGATTAATCGATTCTCCATCAAAAGTAGATGACGTCCCAAAGCGGAAGCCGAACCGAGTGCAACCGAATGCTTGCAGATCCAACACTCGTCCACACAAAAACGCCTCGATCTCTTGTCGCAAGTCAAGATCACTGCCTAGCATGCAAACTTGTCCACTTACTCTCCGTCGCTGGTTGGGAAGACAATGGATATAACATAGGCCACTCGAGTGGGTTCAGAGTGCCCTCCACGAGAGTCCTTAGAAGTGGCCACGTCCTGCTCATGTAGACTTCATCTATAGCCGGACCGTTCTTAATGACAGTGTGATCGGCCAGTCGGCCAATGGCGTCACAGAAGACTCACTGGACTGCATTTTAAGGCAGCCTTATCAGCGTGGGATCAGGGCGCTCATGACTTTGACCGCCAATCTGGTCAACGTACCATGTCTGTAGAGACGCAACACGGTGGCAATCACTGGCCAGTGACATGACGTGAGTATTTGGAGAGAACTTTAAACCGAGATGTGCTTCGTCAAACGTACTAGTCTTTGTTGTCCCAGGACGGAGGATGCGGCAATAAGAAATCATGCGGAAGAATACTCTGCTTCACCTAATTAATGGTTGAATAAATGCAGTGGAGCATGCTCCAGTGTGAACTTATTCCGGTAATAAGGTGGGTCACTTCGTGAATGACAGGAGGTCTGATGAGAGTATGACTTTGCCAACTTTCTCTTACTCACCTCAAGGGCCCTTGATTGAGCGCTTGGACATCAGGGTGTGAGGGACGATCCGGGGGAAGGTTGACGTCTCTCACCGCCTGACAATCTCAATCGACCACTATCAAGGTCGAGTCCAAGTTCTGCTCCAGAATTCTCGCAGATAAGCAGTCCATGATGATAGTACAGAAATAGGTTTCGTCTTGTAATACATTTGGTAATTGATAAATGATCCCGTTGCCAAGACCATCACGAAGCGGCGATGCCGGCTGGTGATTGAATCGACAAGTTCAGTCAACGTCACGCCTTGAGCGAATGAAACGTCCACTCGTTTCAACAACTTGTTCTCCATCTTCTCCACCAATTTGCTCAACAATGCCCGCTGTCAACAAGATTTGCTGCAGTACGTCTTGATTTAGGAGATCAGCTAGTGGAGGTGTACTGACAACCCGTTCCTAGTCGGTGCTGGTTACGTCGGTCTGTGCTGGTTGTCCAGCGAGGTCACCATACGAATTAACTGTTTGCTTGCATTTCGCCAGGCGGCCCCACTTGCGCAGTCATAGCTCTCAAATGTCCCCACATTCAGGTTACCATTGTGGATATCAATCAATCTCGGATAGATGCCTGGAATAACCCAGACTACAAGCTGCCAATTTACGAGCCCGGTCTTGAAGAGGTCGTTCGTCAAGCTCGGGGTCGCAACCTCTTCTTCTCCACAGATGTCGACAAAGGTATCCGAGAAGCCGATCTTATCTTTGTTAGCGTCAACACTCCCACTAAGAAGAGCGGTGTTGGAGCTGGTTTCGCTGCAGATCTAAAGTTTATATTTCGGGCTTTTCCACTCGACCTTGTTGTCTGACTCAGTGCGCCTGTTCCTCATAGTTACGTCGAACTTGCCACTCGTCGTATCGCCGCAGTTGCCACCTCGAATAAGATTGTGGTCGAGAAGTCGACAGTGCCATGCCGTACTGCCGAATCGATGCGCACGATTCTTGAAGCAAACTCTTGCCCAAACTGCCGATTTGACATCTTATCAAACCCGGAATTTCTCGCTGAAGGCACTGCCATCGATGACCTCTTTGCGCCAGACAGAGTTCTCATTGGGTCCCTCGAAACACCAGAGGGCAAGGTTGCATGTGATGCGCTCACGGAGGTTTATGCTAACTGGGTTCCGTCAGTAGTATTCTCTGCCATTATGATGAACTCAAAGCTGACAAGTGTTGTTGTAGGCGAGAACGCATCCTTACCGTGGGTTTATGGTCCTCCGAACTTTCTAAACTAGCGGCAAATGCAATGCTAGCCCAACGCATTTCCTCCATCAACGCTCTCTCGGCCATCTGCGAGGCCACCGGTGCCAACATTGATGAAGTGGCGCATGCCGTTGGCAAGGATTCCCGCGTCGGCCCAAAATTCTTGCGTGCATCCGTTGGATTTGGGGGTTCTTGCTTCCAAAAGGATATCTTGAACCTGGTATACCTTAGTGAGAGCTTGCACCTTCCGGAAGTTGCCAACTACTGGAGGCAAGTTGTACTCATGAACGAATATCAAAAGACGAGATTTTCAAAGAAGGTTGTCGACACGCTCTTCAATACAATTACGGGAAAGGTAAGATAGCTTCTATTTTCTTGAACTATTCTCCGTCTTTACGTTCCATACTTTAATTTTACGTCGTGGGACTCGGAGCAAGACTTTGGACTGATGCGCCTTCCCATAGAGTATTGCCGTTCTGGGCTTCGCATTCAAAGCTGACACCGGAGACACGCGCGAGTCAGCGGCCATTTCTCTTATCCGGGACTTCCAAGCAGAGAATGCGAAAGTGAATATCTACGATCCACAAGTTGAACCCCAGCAGATTTGGATCGACCTTTCGGAGGCATGTCCCACAATCCCACTCACGACTCGTAAGTAACCGTCCCTTGGCTACATTGATTGCACCACACTCTAATAACTTCCCAGTGCAACAACGTGTGAAAATATCCAGTTCCGCGCTTGAAGCATGCAAGGAGGCTGAAGCTGTCGTTATCGCAACTGAGTGGAGCGAGTTCCGCAACATTGATTGGAACGAGGTCTATCGCAACATGAAGAAACCAGCTTTCGTCTTCGATGGCCGTATCTTGCTCGATGCCGACAAACTCCGAAACATCGGATTCAAGGTGAGTTTTCCACTTCTAATTTTGACCGTTATCGCTCTCCGTGCCTTTGATGGTAATTAACAACGACATCATTATTGATGGCACAATCATAGGTAACCGTCATTGGTCGCGGCGAGAACCTGTAGATCACGTGAGGCGCCTGGCGCGCTCTAGGAAATTGAGAATTCAATATACGCCACCCAGATATACGCCACCCAATTCACTGTAACCTACTTAGCTCTCGTTTCCCTTCACGTCTCTTTGATATCCCAGTGTTACTCAATTTAGCTTAAAACGAGAAAATCCGAATCAAAACTGGTGTCCACTTCCCTGGGTAACTCCCCTTGTGCGCCGCCTTTCCTTTCTCTCTTCTTGCCTCCCACGCGTTTTTCGGCCCGGACAAGGCTCTTGAGAATCGAACGTGTAAATAGGCGGCTACGCACGAACCGAACACTCTGTTCAGGTCGCGCCGTCCAGCCCATCTCCCGAATGACCATGAGATATTATTCTTTGGGCGCTTGAGCGCTCATGCGCACAGTCCACCCTGCCGCCTCGAGGGAAGTTACACGTCCCGCAGCCCCTCGCGCCAACGTGCGAACCGCGACTGCGCCGTTTGATCGGCCTTCGAATCCGTGCCTACTGCCTACCGTGATAGAATTCAGGTCCGGGCCAGCGCATGGCCTCGGACTGAAAGACTGAATCACACATGAATCATCCGAGGTTGGCGGAGCGGGGTAGTGGTGGGGCGGGGGCCGTTGCTTCCTGACTATTAATACGATTCCCCCATCCGATGATCCCGACTCGAGTGAGCCATGGAGAAGTAACACACGGTACGACCGTGTGAAGGCTACGCATATCCGATGTGGGCTTGTGTATTTACGTTCATTGCCGGTCGAGTCGGCTGCAACTTGTGGAAATCGCGGCGACGCTGCCAATGTTTGCTTGTCGAAATCACACTACTAAGCCTGAAAAAGAACGCCAAGTTCGGCCGATCGTCGAATGTGTGCTTATCGGATAGGCAAGGTGTCAACATTCAAACGTGCACCCGTCGGAGGGAAACGACGGCGCGAACGTGTCTCCATATTTAATATCAACAAACGTGGAGCGGACCAGCATCAATTTTAAAGAGAGGGCTAAATGTGACCGTACTACAGTATATGAACAGGGATCGTAACGTATCGTCCAAAGTAACTCGACCAAACGACGAATGTCAAAGACAACGACTACACCCACAAGAGAAACCGTTGACATATCAAAGGCGACAAGTAAAAAGAAACGATGTATACGTTTCAAGTCCAAGAAATGCAGAACAGACAGGGAAACGAGATAGAGACGAGAGAATAATCAACGAGGGCATTTTTCTTTTTTAAGCTTTCATAAGGAGACGAGACACATACACACAGTAAATCCCTTTTTCGCAAAAAAGAAGGCAAACATAAGTATATGAGCGGAAAGAGGAAAGAGAAACAGAGCGTTCTTGGCAAATGGTTACCGCTTTCGATTGAGTTGGAATGCATGGGCGGAGGTACCATGCGGTTGGAGTACGTTGGACCCCTTCTAGCGGGTTTGGGTGTCACTTGATCGACCTTGCGGTCCAAGATCGCTCATGAGACGTGACTCCAAAGCCAGAATGGCAAACGGTTTGATAAGCCATCTGATGGCGCAAGCCACATCGACAGGACAATGCCAGAGTGATGAGTCTGAATAGAGAACCGACATCAACCATGAATTCCCCATATGCGAGAAGTGGAGGGATTCTTGTGATGTTGACCAGGTGGGATATATTGCTGCGTATCGCCATTTGAGAAACCCTGATATGAAGTCGGTCCCCCGTAATGCGTTGTCGGTTGACTGGGAGTCACGGCAGATACGATAGCGGGATCAATGAACGAAACGTTGTTTGAGTTCTGCCACTGAGACTGCCGGTGCTCTGTGGATTGAGTCATTGGACTAGATAAGGTGTAAGATGCCGCCAAGGGTGTTCCCAAAGACAGCGACGTTGATGGACGATGGCCTGGACCGACGGCAGAAAGAGACTGTGATGACTGGAAATGAGGCGAGGGTTGTGGAGCTAACTGTCGACCTGCCTGACTCGACTCGAACTGATCTAGCGAAGTTGACCAGATCGAGGGTGGCGCATTTGGCCCGAGTCCAAATGGGAACTGAGGCTGAATACGTTGTGGGCGAGAAACGTCAACAACACCTCGTTTTGTCCCCATGACGTTATTCAAAAGGTCTTGAGCTGTGGTACCAGGTACAATTATCGGAGATCGGGGTGCCGTACGCCCGGGTGTTGTTGCGCCTTGTACTTTGGTTATAATAGGTGGTTCGTCCGTTTTAGTAGCCTTGGGCAAGATTGGAGTGGCGGGAAGAGCAACAGGAACGGGAGCAGGGGGTGAGCCAAGCGCTCTGATACGTGTGGTCAACTTCGGGGAGATCCAAAGAGTCAAATGGCGAACCTGGGATTGTAAAGAATAACCTCGCCATCATCATCATCGTCCACTGGCCCGTGATCATCCAATGCTTCCCGAAAGGCGTCGCCAACCGGGTCGTCGTCTGTTCGGCTCGTATCTGTCGTCGCGTCATCTTCTTGCTCTTTTGCCGACCGTGAAATACCCTGCGGAACATAGGGAATAATTTGATCGGCGACTTGGAGGACCGACTCGTGGATATCCACAGATGAAATTGTGGCAACGCCATTGTCGAAAGAGAAAGTATTGCCATCTAGATGGACGGGGCAAGTCTATTGATAGGATGATGGCGTAAGTTCGGGTACTGATGGACCCCACATTAATTGAACTCTCACCTCAAGTTCAGCGAGCGATTTGGCGTCCTTAAGTAAGTCCCAAATCCTCATCAACTGTTCCTCGTTCGGATGAACCTTTTCTCGGCCACGGGCGGTCGTTCCATTCTGCTGTCCCTCTGTCTCGTTCCCAGGAACTGCATCCGTCAGCGCACCTCCGTCCACCAGAAGATCCCGCAATGGTAGGAAACCCTTCAGATCGATATCTTCGTCCAGAGGAGTCGTAAGCGGAGGCAACCTCGCCGGCGGAAATACACCACTCAATGCACTGTAGAACTGGGCAAATTTAGCCCAAAATAGAGGCAATCCTTCAATTAGAACTCCTCGGGTGCCTCTCCCGGTGGGGCTAATTCGTTCACCGACGGGAGAACGCGCAGCATGTAAAACATATTTGATATTGGCCACAAGCCACTTGCTCGCGATGCGCAGAGCGGGTAAGGTACGTCGGAATGGTGCCGTGATACGCTGGGCGAGATCGTTCTCTGCGGCATCCTCAGGGGGAACGGCAAGTTCAGCAGCGCCTATCTCGAGAAGGACACGATGGATAGCGATGACATGAGTCAGAATCTGTGATTCAATGGCTGACGAATCTGGAAGTCCGCTTGATCTCCTATTTGAAGGCGGTGAGGTGTCGCGGATCATGCGATGTTTCCAGAGGGCTCCTTGCGAGAGAACGACGACTTTGGACACTGTTTCTATCGGAAGGATGCGTTCTGATACCAGGCCCTGGAAGTCCTTCGCGACATCATCCGCGTGTGCGATCGGATTCATTTTAACCCTGTGAAGAATAGTGCGTGTTAATGCGGAGAAACGCAAGAAGCACAATGGATATACTAACTTATCTGAACCTAATCGCCATAAAGCATGCAGAAGAACAATATTTTCCTTAAGATACTCCACTCTCAGTCGAGGTGGAACGTCTGCGGTTTCTGTAATCATCGTCTGGGAGACGTCGTTTGTCTTTTTGGTCTGCTGATCAAGCGCTTTGTGAAGAATTTTCTTGACATTTTCGGATGCGGTGTCGTATGGCTGGCGGACACAGAGCGCTCTGTAATAATGAAATAGGGAGCTAAACATGTCACCCTGGTAAAATGCGAGAATGGCGAGCTGATGGGAAGAATTGCCCTCGTATGGGACTAGAAGACGAGCTTGTTCGTAGCATTGAATAGCCTTGTCGTAATTCCGCGCGCGTGGGATCGAGTCGAAGCCAGGTATGCCGCCTCTCCTACCCCGGCTGCCCCGCTTCGCCGGCGCCGTACCATCCTCGAGACCGGCCTTGGGACGACCACCTGCCTCGTTATAAAGCTCGCGGTATCTGGCGATATCTCCGAGACAAACGATGGCCTTGCTCATGATCGCGAGTCTGCTCTCATGTTCCGCAGGGTCCGGGGTAGGTGTGCTTTCTTCCGGTGGGAAAGAAAAGTGATTACGTCCATGATTCTGAACGCCGTTACTGTCGCCTGAATCAGGGAGGCTCGGAAGGTTGGCGTCATCCGAAGGAGTCAAGATGTTCAGGGAAACCAAGGCGGGCCGCGCTTGATGTAAAGCGAAGGATCGTTGGTATCGGACCACGAATTGTGTCCAAAACTTTTCTTCGTCTGAAAGAAACTGTCGGAAGCGTTGCATGAGCTTGCGATATTCTACGGGGCCATGACCACCTTGCCGTGGCTGGTGACGAGGCGCGGATTGGAGTGTTCGTTCGAGCGTTGCGAGGCTCTGCTTGTAGTGAGAGATGAACTGATAAGAGGTCTGCATCCATAGGTGCGTCTCAGCATCCCTGGACTCGTTTGCATAAGGTTCGACCAGGAGCAGTCGCAGATATTGTCGCCTCAGGCTATGTCAGACAATCGATGAGAACGGCACTTTGAGAGCAGTCAGAGGATGGCTCACTTCTTGCGACCAAACTCGACCTCCTTATCCCAAGGGTTGTGTGTTTTCAGCAGCTCTTTCAAACCCTGATGTAAACCTTTCGCTTCTCTAAAGTGACATGAGTGCGACTCCCGAGGGGAGCGGTAAAAGAGATTGAATACCTCGCCAGATAGGAAGCCGAGTCGGACATTGCTTGTGAGATTAAGAATTATAAACCCATTTTCTGGTGAGTCCGATATCGATATGCTCAGCACCGTGGACAGCTAACAGCAGTCGTGGGAAACGATGATGACGTTTTAGCTTCTACTAGGGATCAATAATTACAGCAACTTGCATTGCTCGGTCGTTGCCAGCGCCATCGCACCATCATCATATATCATCTTTTGTCCACGCTCATTTTTCCGAGGGCGGGTGTTGTTCCTGCTTGTCGAGCTCTGGGCCACAGTAGCTGTCACATACATACCCGCGTCCAGGTCGCCTTTACGCCCCCGTACAGGCACTCGGCGAGTCGCTTGGGTGCTTGCAAAGGGCTAGCGATCACTGACACTAATCACCGCTGGTCTAAAGGGGCATTTGAAAATTTGAACGCAGCCACGGACCGGCTCTCGGGTGTGGTGCAATTTTACTTTTTCAAGCGAAACACTGGTATTACAGGGCTATATTGCGGCGAACGATCGGAAAGAGCCTTAGAAATCTTAGACGAGTCTCAGCCGCCAGAATAGACGCCGCGGCAAGGCCGATATATCAAATGTATGAGTAGTTATTCATGCTCCATTGATCAGAGTCGAGGTCGTTCAAGCACTGCATCGGCGTGGACCGCGGCACTGTGACACGGGAGAGCGGTCATTCGATCAATAAATGTTGCTCTGGAGCCTGACAGCGGCTCACTGTCTATTAATATTGCCAGCGTCCACGCCGTTACTTACACATCCAACTTGGAGGGCCCACGCCTCTCGGCAGTCGCAGAGTCAGGCTGTCTGCACTTGTCTCACGTACCCTTCTGCTCAGCAGGGATTGGCATGCGCGAGTGGCTACTCACGACCAAGTTGGCCGTCCCTAGTGATTAGCAGTACGAAAATCTAAAATGGGTGGATATAAATTCAGTTGCTCAAATAGTGGTCCACCCGAACGCGAGTTGATCCGCTCCGGTAGAATATCAATATGCTCAGTCTGAAAAGCATATCATTATATCCTGTCTTGAGTTGAACCCTAGAGTTGAGATGCCCGCGCCACGTTCGGAGGGATTAGCCGCACACAGCAGGCTCTAATTGAGAGGGCGTGTTCAGTAGGGTTCTTCCTCTGCTGTTTGTCGCGCTACTTACCTGTACATGTTGTGTGCCCTGGAATCAAGCAATCTACACTTTTTCGGATAGATTGTAGAAGTGTCTGCCATGTTTGGCTAAGGAGCGTCCAGCACGGTAAGCATGCCCATCCTATTTTGCTCGAAGGGGTTGGCCGCATGGCTCCACTATAACTGCTTCGATGCTATCAGTCATCATGCATCACCCCTCCACACACTAGAAAAGGCTCACAGACTCGCTCAGTCATCCCAGTCCCCAGAGCCCATCCTCACTCGCTCTGAACCCCACCGCGACAAAACACCTTGCGCATACCTTACAACCCACTCTCCTATCACACCACTATCGCGATGCCTCCCTTCTACGAACTCTCTGTCGCCTCCTTTAGGCAACAATCATCTTCAAAATCGAAATGGGCTATCGCCGTCGTTTTCACGCCATCCTCTGGCCACTCGCTCGTGTATCAGATCGTGGGTTCAGCCTCAGACTACAGTCTGGATGCGCCACAGTCGGTCACGCTAAAAGAGGGGGAGAACGGTTATGTGGGCAAAACACCTGTCGGGTCAGTGGACTCCGAGAGGCTCCATCAACTACATTCCACTCTCGCTTCCATCCCCGTCGTGCATGGGAATCCCGCGTGGAACTCTCACAGTTGGGTCATGGAGGGAATATTAGCGTTGCGCAAATTGGATGGCTACCATATTGATAAGCATGTGACATCCCAATGGGTGTCGGAACGGCTGAGTGAGAAGTAGGGGAAGTGCGTTTGGCGAGTGGCTTGCGACACCTGCTCTTGGACTCTCTTTTGATACCAGTCGATAGATGGTGTGTATATTGGGACATTGGGACGGTGTAGTGTCGTGGATTTGTATTCCTTGGGCTGTTTGCAGATCATTGTACGTTGCTTAGAATAGCGAATGAACGGCTGTCTGCGACGGGAACTTCGGAGTTTCAACCCTTATTAACCTAGCAATTATGGGGTGCGACCATCTGCCAGGAACAGTCGAAGAAGCATTGCCCATCGGCCCAATCCTTACTTAAACGAGTCAGCGAACGTCATCCGAATCCAGATTACTCACCGAGCACAGGTTTGATTGATCATTGACAGTCTGATTGATAGAGTTGCTAGACGAGGGTGGACTCTCCTTGGTACCACTTTGCTCGAGGTCTCGTGAAACCTACGGCCGTCAACACCGGCACCCGTCAACGTCGGTTCGCTTGATATGTATCATACTGACGACGTCTTCGCTCGCGAACGTGGAAAGAATAAATATCAACCGTCGTATTGCTCTCAAAGAGTGGGTCCAGAAATTGGCCTAAACGGTCGGACAGAACCTGCGACCGACCTCTCGCTCCCATCAGCTCAGCAATCCTTGAACGTATGATTCATTTCGGGATCCGGATATGAGGGAAATGAGGGATGTCTTCTCACCCACGGAGGTGTTTGAAGGACGCGGTCGTAATTCCGTGGATGAGGTAGTAAAGGTGCGATCTACGATGTGTATCACGATGGACTTGCGAGTTCCCAAGGCTTTCTCCGCAACGGTGCAGTTGATTCGCTGGAAATGCCGTCCTGGAGTGATTTGGGAAGTCGGAAACAGCAAAGTCGTGCAGGATTTGCAGTATCACTTACGTTTAAGATATCCGGGATGATTTTGTTGTTAGGGATGTTATCAGTCTTTCCCTGCTCAATCAGACTTTTCAGCTCGACGAAAGTCAACACGCGCATTTCTCCACGATCTGTTCCCAAAGAGGTCTGACTGCATTCATTTCCGCTCTGAGCATGGAAGCGATCGAAGTCCGCGGTGTAACAATCCTGCACGTCTTCGTGGCTGATACTGTGACCAGTGACACTAGCGCAATTTAATGAGGTGACAGCTTCTCCAGCGAAAAGGGGTATCAAAGTCACACACCGGTTGAAATAGAAAACCTTTGTCTTTAGGATAAGTTCGGACCTCTCATTGTCACCCATCTGGTTCGTTGATTGATGTGCAAGGATTCCAGAAAGACCTTGCTAGGAACTAGTGAGCAGTTGGATATGAAGATGGTATATCAATCATGCGTACCTGGAAGGTTTCATCCGAGGAGAAAGGAAAGCTGTGAAATTGGTCAAGAACACGTTGTTGACGCTCGTCTCCCCGGTCCGTGGGCGATGAGACGTCGTGATGACCCTGTGATGGGAACATGCCAGGAGAATCGCTAGTGTTCACGAAGCGACGTGAATAACCTTGCGGTAGTTAACCAAACTCAAGAACCTGGATGATTGGAAGTATATAAGTGGTGAACGATAACGTGTTTGGTCCAGTCCCGCTCGCCGTGCCACCAGCTTGGGAAACGGTCGATCCTGTCTGATTATATAATACAAATTCCGGGGTCTGGCCGTTACCAAGTCACTTACACCGTGACCAGAGCTTGTGAACGAGTTGAAGCGACCTCGTTGGTTCACAGCGAACTATGTCGACCAGTGTTAGCAAAATCGTGGCCGAACGCAGCCACCGCACCCTCTTGGAACTGGTCTTGAAACCAGGAAATGGTACCATACATCCTTCGGCGCGAACCTCCGGAGACAGTTCAGGTCTAACACCGCACTTTCTCCCCATTACAGATGTCTGTGCAGACTGCAAAGCACGTGCTCCAAGATGGGCTTCTTACAACCTGGGCATATTCATCTGGTGCGCATTTGTTTTTGCATCTGTGCACAGACATTGACAAGTGGACACAGTGTGAATTGTGCAAGCATCCATCGCAAAATCGGGACGCACATCACAAAAGTGTATGTGAACTTTATCTATGCATGTCGGTTCCGGGCTTAATGACCCGCGTAGTAAGAGTATTACCCTGGACGAGTGGAGCAAGGAACAAGTCGAAGTCAGACATTCGTCTTTTTAATTGAGGACAACTGATCTGAACTCGTTTCATGCAAGGTTATGAAGGAGAAGGGGAACGTCAAATCAAACGCGTTGTATAACCCCGATGAGGCTTGGCACCCACCACCAACAAACATGATAGACTCGGCTCGTGACTCCGAGCTGGAGAAATTCATACGATGTAGGAAGAAAAAAAAACAATCTATCTTCGGAGTCACTTATAAGGATTCTTCTAGCGAAATATGAGTTCAAACGGTTCATGACCCGAAAGTCTGGCCGACACCTCGCGGCCGATGCGGTATTAACAGTTCCACGGCCACGATCAACTCCACTGGCAGACGTGGCCCAGATTGAGCGAAAAACTTCCCCCGGACCTCCACTCCCACCTAAAACACCCGAAAACTTACCCTCGAGGCTTCGCTCCTTGGCCACTGTACCTTCGCACAATCTGCCACCTACGCGATACTTCTCACATCCTCTTCCGCCAGTTACCAGTTCCGATAAACTCACTCCAGTACACTCACTAAGACAACCTGCGGTGACACGACCCTCCACACAGAAACCTGCAGGGCAAGTATGGGAGGACCTTATCTCCCTGCAAGGACCTTCCCAGTCTTCCTCGCTTCCACTTCAATATAGCCCAGTCTCCCCCATCACGTCTTTCCCTTCCCAACCGCAGGCCCCGGTTCAACAACAACCAACAACGCTCAGAAACGCCCCAAATCCGTTTATGAAATTATCGCTCGGTCCAGCTAACGCAACCACTCCGCTCGTCGTCAGCCCGATCTTGATATCAACACCCGGCACAAAATTTTCTTCCGTACCCTCCGCGCCCCTATCCAGTCCCGCGCTCCACCTTGGCGCGACGAATCCATTCAGCCAGGCACTGCCAGCCGCGAGCGCGAATGGCACCGCCTTCTCCACGAGCACAAACCCATTTTCATCATCGCCCATGCCCATGTCTATAGCCACGTCGATGCCCACAACGCCCTCTGCGCAACCGGTGTTGGCGCTTCCGACAGGGGCCTTACTACATATACCACCCCTTCCGTACGTCACATCGCAAACGTCTACGCCAGTGCCGGCACTGTCTTTCCCGCACATGCCATTTGCCACGAGTCCCACTCCGGCCGGTCTGGTGCAGAATCCCTTTGGGCCGGTTAGTGCTCCGGGACAGATGCCGCTCACAGCAAGCGGGGCGATGAATCCGTTTTCAGCGATGCAGATGGAACAGCCAGGATTTTCGGGGTCGACTCCTCAGAATGCGCTTGGAACTATGGCTTTCTTGAGCCAGCAGCAGCAACTGGGGCCTATTGAGTTTGGCGGAAGGGCTGAGCAGGGTGCGCAAGGGTCATTTTGATCCAATGCTCAACACCCCATGTAGATGCGACGGAGGAAGAGTCTAGGTTTAGAGTTGGGTCCTGGCACAGAAATTTCCACGAATGATAAGAGTCATGAGACATTTTGAATACATGTACGCATTCTATCTACTATTCGTCATTACCTTTGGACATCCCATCTCTTGGTTCTCTATCGTACCTACTGCTATTCCAGCTTGCATGTCGTCCACCTTGTGTGGTGCCATCATGAGACTTGTACATCGCCCGATCGGGTAAGCGGCATGTGATTGCGGGTTGCTCCTCATTGTAACGTGCGCCGCTCGCGTTTACCTAAGCGCGCGTCGCGTCGAGTGTACGCTCGTTCAAAAAAAATCTTCGAGGCTCGTAAAGGGCCATGTATGTGTTCTATCATGTACATAGATTTTTACAGTAATGGAAAGCCTAGTGAAGTGGTACAGAGAGTTTTAAAGCGAGATAAGTCGAGATAAGTGGGTCTCTGTGTCATCGTGGAATGCTCGATTCAGATCGTCAAGGTTTACAGATGAGTCAGTCACTTCACTATGTTCTTATCGGATTGGCGTTCATTCATTCATCTCCCCGTCATGCTGTGCGTCGTGCGCGCTGTTGTTATCGTTATTCTGCTGAAATTGTAAGTACTAATATTTGTAGCTTCTGTTGACTATGTCATGACTTGTCACCATCGACAAGCTGACACCCATGCGTCCAGCGTATTGAACGCGGGTCGCGGTCTGGGCGGTCCTGCTAGGACCTAACCAGCGGAGTTGTCAGCCTAAGTACTTATCATTTGAGTCTCAGAGAGGGAGGGCTCAGGGTCATTACCGAACAGTATTTAGCCAGAGTGTACTCATCGAGTTCGAGGCACGAATTACTATCCCGTACACTCCATATCCATCACCTCATTTAGCTATGTACTTACTCGTTCCGTCGTATCCTAAAACGTATCCCAAAAACCGCAGATGCCAGGTACTAGAACAAGAGAGATATTGTGACTCGACTAAAGACAACTTCCCGCATCATCCCTAGTCATCGTCATCGTCATCGTCATACCGTCCACCTCCTCTAAACAACGCCAACAAATCGTCCAAGCCGAGTTTCATGTTCTTGATCTTGTCACCACTCAACGCCGCCTTGGCAAGTTCCCGTTTAGCATCTTGAAGCTGGCATGAGAATGGGGTAAAAATGGCAAATAGGAACGTCAGTCAGATGTCACATCCAAGTGGGAGTAACAGACGGGGCCGATCGTATACCCACCTGTAAGATCCGAGCCTCCACCGTATCTGGTATCATGAGCTTGTAGATATTGACGTCCCGCGTTTGTCCAAATCGATGTGCACGGTCATACGCTTGGTCCTGTTGTCCCAAAGTTTTGTTGTCGATCATTCACCATAGATAACAAGTTACGTGACAGAGAACTCACCTCAAGCGCAGGGTTCCACCACATATCAACGAGAATCACGTTATTGCAAGCGGTCAGATTAAGGCCTGGGATGTTAAATGGCACCATATCCGGTCCGTCACAAGCCCACCACAACCGAACAAGCGGTTACCGTAGAATGGTACGGGCACATGACGCGATCAGTGGAGGAGGGGTGGGTGATAATGAGGGTTTTGAACAGCAACTTGATCAGTACCTGGTAGGGGATCAAAGAAGAAAAAAAGAAAACTTTTTTAAGGCAACAGGAAGTTCCCAGATAAACCCGGGCACGACTTCGCGGGAACACCAGCCAGATTTCATTGTATGAGTAAAAGAATACCAACTTTCGACCGGAGGGTTCCAGTTGGGAAAGGATAGAGGTAGGTGACAGAAAACAACGACGGTGGAAACTTGAAGGCAAACGCAAACGTCCAAGGAACTCACCGGTACTCCCCGCTTTGAATGAGATCAGTATACAACGCGTAGTCTTGCTGTTCCGAATATTCTCCAGACTAGCTTCACGTTTGTCCTTGGACATCGAACCATCATCTATTGGCAGAAATACGTCAGTGTTCGCCATACTACGCTGGTACACAGGGACGACGCGGCATCAAGGGGTCTTAGGGAAATCTCAGTCAAAGCATACGTACATCGAACATGCTTGATACCATGTGCATCCAGAAACGGTTCGATCAAATCCAACATGGTTGTGAATTGCGAGAAAATGATTGTCTTTTCCATATCCTCAGAGCGCTCATCAATTGTCTTCAAGATGTCCAAGATTTTTTTGATCTTGGCGGACTCGGGAGGAAGGTTTGAGTTCAATGTAGGCTCTGTGGTTTTGGCAAGAGGCTGGCATTCTCTGCAGTGTGTTGCATCGTCTCCGGGTGCCAAGCTGTGGTGGACAGAATGAGGAGAAAGTCGACAGGTTAGAGAGGAACGACGAACGCGGTCTGGCAGAGCCGACACTTCTTCACACCCGACACGCCCAGTTGTCCGAACATAGCCGCGAGATCTTCTGCGTCGTCTTCATCGTCATTGGTAGCCTTAGGTTCTGTTGCATAATTGTCGATGCGATAATCCTTGGAAACAAGAGAGGGATGATTGCAGGCTGGTGATCAAGCTTGGTCAATCCTGTCATTTTCTCCGATTTCATAAACACTCACCTTGGCGGAGCCTGAGCAACAAAACCAAAACATGCGTATAGTCGACTTTGTCAGCTTGGACAAGCTTATTGACCTCTGATGTCATTCTGTTCTCAAGCAACCGGTAGAACTCTTTCTCAGAGGCATTAAAAGAACATTCGACCAGCTCGAGGATACGTTCAGGTAGCTGAAGGATCGGCTTTCCATCCAGGATTTGATTCTTGGTGCGTCGAAGCATGATTGCTTTCAAGACAACCTATAATTTCGCGGCGTTCGATCAAGGGATGGACCGCAAAGGGTGAATTATGAACTTACGTGCAAACGTTTCAGTGCACGGCTAGGTCGTCCGCCTTTCACAGGTTTCGCGATCTGCTCGTTGAAGGTATGCCAGTCGTTAAGAGGTCTGACCCGCAGGAATTTAATCAGAGAATAAAGTTCCTCGACGGTATTTTGCCTAGTGATCATGGCTGAATGAAATGCAAGGCGACGAAGGTAAAAGTACCTACATTGGGGTTCCGGTGAGACACCATCTAAATTTACCTTCCAACGCACAGCACGCAAGGGCACTTTTTGTGTTTCGGTTTTTGATGTTATGAGCTTCATCTATTTACATAGCTCAACGGCCAGGTAGATCAACCAAATAATCACATACCGAGCACAATGCGGAACCACTTCACTCGGAACAACGCATCCTTCAACTTTCCAGGCCTTTTTTTACTGGCCAACTGTTTTGTGAATCCTTCCGAGGAATCGCAATCTGAGTCTGAAGCAGCCATGGCTTTCGACTTCGACTTCTTGGATTTGCTCTCATCCTTGACTTCTGGGGCAAACGTTGCATATTCGGATGCGACAATCGAATAGGACGTCACAACAACATGCGCTTGTTGCAGTTTCAAAGGGTCTGTTGTCCGACTTTGGCCGTGGTGCTCTATGACGCGGAGCCCAACCGCCATACGTGAAATCTCGGAAGCCCATTGCGAGACAAGAGAGACCGGGCAGATGACACTAAAAGGGAATGAGAGAATTTCCCGCATCAAATGTGGACATGGCCTACAGCGTACTAGCAGCCCATCCGTCTAGCTTGTCTGATTTCTTGGCTCGGCCATCGACAATACGGGTAAGGGTTTGGATAGTTTTTCCGAGACTACTTTACGTCAGACACAATCATGTGTAGAGCATGCTTACTCACCCCATGTCATCAGCCAATATCCCTCCAGTCTTCTTGCCAGTCTCACGCTCACGCATCCAGTTGCGTCCGATGACTTGATGAGGTAGCAGCACGATGCCATCTGAGAATCCAGGTACGATCGCTTCACTCATATCGATTTCCGTGTCTTCGGTGCTATTCACGGAATCCTCGACCAGCGCACGCAGTGCCTTCTCTGCTTCAACAGCAGACATGCGAGGGTCGTAGAGGCCATGCTCGTCGGGCGCATCGAAAGTCTCCCACGTTGGGACGTCTGCATTACTTGAAATTCGTGTTTTTGTGGGGAGCTCGACGGGAGCTGGCACAGCTGTGCGTTGTGGCGGCGCTGCGGGTGTGGCGCGGTCGAGAGTGGCTAGTATTTGGCTCTTGACTACCGCTCCGGCATCAATAGGAGGCTCAGAAAACTTGTGCGTTGGGCTGGTTACGTCAATACGCGGGCAATGAACACGCTGGCGGCAAACTTACGCGTCGTCCTCATCAGAAGAAATGATAACTGGACCGGTCCCGTTACTGTTCTTCGCAGCAGGTGGGAACGAATGGGGCTCAGAGGACCCAGAACTAGAAGATATAGTCTGGTAGAGTTGAGGTATGTGCCACTTATGAAAGCTCGTGCACTCACGACAACGCTGGAACTCGCCGGTTTCTGGCCTGGCTTTAAGAACTCTGGATAGACATTCGGGTCTTGAAGGAGCTGTTTGCGCCTTGGAAAGGGTAAGTGATCTAAAATATGAACTAGTTCCACGCATACCTGGCTTCCATAGTTGAGTCTTTAATCGTGATGGTGGTGAAAGAAAGAGATTTGGGCAAGTTGGTTTCGACACGCGACGCGTTCTCATCTAGGTACGAGTCACGTGATCCTATTACAATAATGTGGCCGTGTAACCCATTTATTGACCCTCTTATGGGCATTCCTTTTTGCTCCCCATGACTCGCACTGGGCTGGCCGTCATTTCTAAATCCAAGACTAGAAATGAGAAAGAGAAAAGTTGCAATGACGTTACAGCGGTCAACGGCGTTCATTATTCCCTCCTTCGCTTGCAGTCTGGGCGGAGAATGCTTAACACTGACACATGATGAAGTCCTTTACAGCTTAGCTTCTGAACCATGCGGCCGATGCGGCGCCTGTCTTGCGAGCGCATCGTTTGGCACGCTGTGGACACATACACAGAGTGTGAAGTGCTTGTCCTTATTGTCAGTTCTCATATCTCTTCATATCTAGTAATTTTGAAGTGATTATTCTAATCGCTGGTGATCAGAAACGGGTGACACTGATCACCCCAACCATTACGTAGATTGGAGTGATGGCAATCCGCCTTCCGAAAAATCGCGTACTACAGTCGACTCTGATATAACCCATACCCGTCGGGATAGGCCTGGGAGTATGGGTTATGACAGAGTATGGGATTCGGAGTAGGGTGAGAATGGATAGACAAACGACATTAGAAATCATGGTATCTACATATATAAACTGTATGACAGTTGAAAATAGATTATTTATGTTCGAAATAGCTTGTAAGCTTCATGTCCTTCAACTGTTTCATATCTGAGTCGTCTGCTTTGCAAGTGAGCCCAGCAACAACTCCGACTTTTGTGCAAACGTTCTGTCGAGCTCGCTGACATATTCTCTCAGCCTAGCGCTCATCGTCCGACCCGGCATTGCTACCTCTGGCTATCCTTTCCCACGCTGTTTTTGCATCCATCACCAACTTGAATGTCTTGATCACTCGCCTAGAATATGTGGTGTCTTCAAGGAGCTCCTCGATGGCCATATGGTTCGAGTGTTGAAGTGCTCCTGTTACCTCCAGGTTATTCATCCAACCTTGGGCCTCGGCCACCTCATTCAGTCAGGATTGGATGAACACTGAGTTCTGAGTTGGAAGGTGTTGGGTCCCACGAAAATATATATATATATAATATCATTGACCTTCCTAATATAGTATAATTCCCACGTAGACGTATGGGTTATGACCTCCAAAAGTGTATGGATTATTGGGTATGGCAGAGATATGGGATCAAAATTCCTGCATACCAACTTGGGATACCGCAAAATGTATGGGTTACTACGGAGTATGGGTTATACCCTGTATGGGTTATATCAGAGTCGACTGTAGTCGAGGTTTGAATCCCTGTCCTCCTATGTATTCCCTTTCCCTTTCCTTGTTCGCGTAACGGTTTTCCGATCTGCGGAACTCTTTAGCCTAAGTCGGTGCAACAGAGATGGCAATCTCGAAGGCCGAACAGGACATGTTACATTCAAGTTTTTCACGTGTTTTGCATGCTTTGTTGGACCAGAGTGCCACATCCCCCTGGTAACGCGATCCATGAAAAGTCACTCGCGGTCGCAGCGGACGCATAAGTACGGCTACATTAAGGAGTGCATATTCTGATACCTTGGTGAGTTGTGACAGACGACTAATAAGTCACGATGAGTATGACCTTTTCAGTATTGATGTCACATTCTCCTTCCAGCTCACTACAAAATGTAGAAATCACTTATGATTGGTTCACCGATCTTCAGCGTATGCATTCCAGCGGTTGCCCATGTATCACAACTAGAGCGTACAAAGTTTTTCACGTTTTCGAAGTTGAAATTGGATTACATATTTAAAAAGCTTCGAAATGGCTCAAAGCCTACCTGTCTGATGCTCCTTGAGCCTGCGCAAACAGACACATGCCTGGAACATGAACGAACATGTTTTTATATTGAACACGTGGTTTGCATTGTTTATTATA
This sequence comes from Imleria badia, assembly GCA_015039435.1. Classification (NCBI taxonomy): domain Eukaryota; kingdom Fungi; phylum Basidiomycota; class Agaricomycetes; order Boletales; family Boletaceae; genus Imleria; species Imleria badia. The sequence goes on from MU130829.1 coordinate 75,081, forward strand.
CTAGTAGTATTGGCGATGCTGATAGTTTAGGTCAGTCCAGGTTATCGGTGGGAACATTGTGATACAGAGGGATGCGACCCACACAAGTCCGAATCACAGGAGGATGGGGAAAAATCAGGGTACCTTTATCACGAGGACAGACCATGCTGGCAGGCCAGACCGCTCTTCCTGCGGTCTCTCCTTAGCCGTTTCTGTGGTCTCAGGTCTTAAAGTTGCGCGGCCTGTGTTCGCCATTCCCGTATTATCCCCCTGGATGCGTTCGAAGCCTGTGTGAACTGGTTTTGCTAGATCGGCCCCTCGTGTGGGTCACGGTGTGGGAGTACCTGCAAGGTGAGCCGAATGGTGAGCCTCATTGATTTTTCGTATGGGCAGCTCATATTGAGCCCCAGGCATGTGAGCGAACTCATCCACTGATCGACATTTTGTCATTACGCTTGATCGAGTCATCCTTGTTAGAAGACATGGCATACGATGTGCTTTCGCACTCTCTAACATGGCGGATAAACAGAATGAGATCTGGTCCAGCCCGAGGAGGCACTTCATGTATTAAGAGTAAGTATGACCAAGGCTTCGCATGTGGGACGGACACATCCAAGGTACTCTTTGTAACTCTCATATGCGACCAGGCCCATTGTAGACAGCAATACGGTCTTCCACCACCACCTGCTGTGACACTCGAGTGTCCGAGAAAACAAGAGCCCGTGAGTGGCTAGTCTGTCTTATCGATCTCGCGAAGCGAGGGTTGACAGATAACGGGTACAGGTACTTTCCTCACGTCTCGAATGAAATTCTAACATGTCACGCATGCGACAGTCATGAATTTTGTGTGAATGCTGACCCATCGAACCAATGCTATGGCAAATATATATTGACCATGACAGCACAGACCGGACGAGCGGCAGCAACGTGTTATTCGTGTCACGTCTGGGGGATATCAAACTGCACGAATGTGAGAAGAGTACCTCCCAAATCTCTGAATCGAACCTCGTAGATCGAAAGTACGTGAATCATTATATCCTACAAACTCACCCTGATGGGCCGTTGCAGAAGTTATCTGGAATCGTTGGCCGAGTCTCACGAAACAGTCACGAAGTATACTGTAGTAGAGCATGTAAGTTACAGAGGTTGGCTGACAACGCAAGCATTGAAAACGTACTTGACGCACTGTAGCTCCCAGCCTGGTCGAAGCCTCGATGCATCACAATTTGGAGGGCAACGGTTGACCAGTGACTCTGACCAGAAGTCACGTCGTGATCAAGGCATGTCAGTGTCCACGCCACGTATCAAGTGCCAGTGATTATCAGCTGCAGTCCGGCTTTACCCGTCTGCATGAACCAGAACGTCATGATACCGCGGGACTGAACCCAGTCCGACCTGGCGACTGTGTCATCAAAGACGTTTCACCGAGCCGCGATTAGAATTGCGTGGGAACTTTGTAACCAAAAAGGATGTTTTTGCAGACTGCTGAGGTAATCTGACGTTTTTATAATACTGGCGTGACATCGCTAAAATGAAACTTGTTCGTCGCCGTCGACGAGCTGCACGGCGGGAAACGGACTCGAAATGCCCTCCCCTATCGCTCTCAGTCCGCCCTCGCCCGCCCCGTCAATTTTTAAGAAGAAAAGGTCGCTCGGTCAGCTGCCGTCCATGGCAACCGCTGCGTCCTACCTTTCTGCAGTACACGAAGCAGACTCCCGTGCCCGCGGACACGACATTTCTCCTGCATCTACCCCCGCACTCTCAACCTCGTCCTCTATCACGAGTTCCTCAGAGGACACCGTCCTGCACGAGTCTGATGACAACAACACCGGCCTCGCGTATCCTCGCACCCCTCCCACCTCGGAGCAAGTTTTCACCACCGTTCACACGGAGTTCGGCCACTGCGCCAACGAGAGTTATCGCTGTGTCTCGCAGCACAACCCCGACAAACCTGTCACTGAACACAAGATAGAAGAACCACCCTATTACATTCTGATCACGACATACATCAGCTACCTCATGCTCATTGTTTTTGGTCACCTCCGTGATTTCTTTGGAAAACGTTTCGCAAAGCAGTACTTTACGCATCTCATGCCTTACGACGTACGTGCATTCCGTTGTGATGGAATACCGTCTGTCTGACATGAATATACTAGGGTTATGCTCCTCTGAACTCAGATTTTGATTCGTTCTACACCCGTCGGCTCAAGCGTCGCATGGATGATTGCTTCTCACATCCCGTCACTGGCGTTGCTGGACGTACCATCCTCGTCTACGACCGATACTCGGAGGATTGCAATTACACCCAGATATACCCTGGCACGAAAACACGCGCTCTCAACATTTCTTCGTACAATTATCTTGGATTTGCGCAGGCACGCGGTGGTTGTGCTGATGCGGTGGAGGAGTCAATCAAACGGTATGGCGTTTCGGCTTGTGGCGCCCGCTTGGAAGGCGGTTCGAATGAGCTGCATCTCACCGCTGAGGCTCTTGTCGCGCGTTTCGTTGGCATGGAGGATTCATTAATCAGTTCAATGGGATTCGCAACAAACTCCACATTCATTCCTGCCTTAGTAGGCAAGGGATCCCTCGTGATTTCCGACGAGCTCAACCACGCGTCTATCCGCGTGGGTGTCCGAGCTAGTGGCGCGCAGGTCCGGATGTTCAAGCACAACGACATGCAAAGCCTGGAATCGTTACTTCAGGAAGTGATCAGTCAAGGTCAACCCAAGACCCATCGTCCGTGGAAAAAAATCATGGTTATTGTCGAAGGTCTTTACAGTATGGAGGGGAGTTTGGTAAACCTGCCTCGGATTGTCGAGCTAAAGAAGAAGTACAAGGTAAAATATTATTGAACAGTGGGTTTATATCGGCTGACACTATCCTCCAGTTCTACTTGTTTGTCGATGAAGCCCACTCGATTGGTGCCCTCGGTCCTCATGGTCGTGGTGTCTGCGATTACTTCAATATCCCTCCTCGACCTGTGGATGTTCTAATGGGGACATTTACCAAATCGTTTGGTGCAGCTGGAGGTTACATTGCTGGTCCAAAGTGTCTCATCGACGCTCTTCGGGTCCGTGGGCATTCCGGCATGTACGCCGAGGCAATGTCGCCACCAGTCCTCACTCAGATTGTCTCCAGTATGGCCAGCATTATGGGCGTTGCTTTACCTCCCATTCCTTCGAAAGCTGCCCTGACGTTGTTGCCATCAAGTTCTGTTTCCACGCTCAGGTCCACAGAAGACGATGTTCATCCAGGAATGGCACCTGCTTCGGCGATCCCCTCATGGATATCCCTTCCTCCCGCCCTCGCAGACGGGTCCGAGGCTCGCATCCGCATCCGCCGCTTGGCTTTTAATTCGCGGTATCTTCACGCGGGCCTCAAGAGGCTTGGCTTCATTACTTATGGTCACCCATTTTCCTCTATCATTCCCCTTCTGATCTACAACCCGGGTAAAATGGCCATCTTCGCTCGGATGATGCGCACTCGGCAGATACCGATAGTTGTCGTCGTTGTCGCTTACCCCGCCACTCCGCTCGTTACTTCTCGAGTGCGGTTCTGCGTCAGTGCGGCACACACCAAGGACGACATTGATACGATCCTCCAGGCATGCGACGAGCTCGGTGACATCCTTGATCTCAAACATGGGCACGCTGAGAGATGGCCACTGAAGCAGATTATGAAGCGAAGTGCAGAGCTCGTCAATTATGTCTAATCTACGGTGTTCCCTTTCACTTCCCCTCTGTTTGAACCTTGATGACATCTCACTCATACGATCAGTTGCTGCGTTTTCTAGAGAGCATTATTGGATACATACTCTACAGTCTTCTCAACTGATTCTTCTCTTTGTCAAGTATTTTCACTGCAAATAATTTATGTATCTTACCAGATGCTTTACAAACACATATCTCGAACTTGAACAAAGACGAGGTCGGTGTCAACGCACTCCGGCATCCCGGAACCTTTCACTCTGCGAACAAGATTCACTGATCGCCCACAAGGTTTTCAGGCTCTCGAATTGGTAAGTGGTACCCTATGACCTCGTCATAGACCCGATATATACTAGTAACTCATAACCCAAGAACTTCACCGAGGGTTGTACGCTAGGAGGAAGTCCACTGCATGCATCTGGTGGGAACAAACAGCCTATTTTATGTGACAGGCGCTGCGCTAGGGAAGCTCATGAATCAAGCCTTGCCATGAGAATCGAATGTCCGGGCCCCAGTATATTTTCAAGGGTGCTCGCTGATATGGCATGGTGTCGGTCGCTCCGTGTTTTCGTCACCGACGTAAAAATGTGGCGAACTCTAACGGACCTTCCAGTTGCAGCTAGGTGGAGCTGAACCAAATAAAGCTAACCCAGATGTAGCTTGTGTACCGAGACTAGTTCGGGCCTGGGCGATAAAATATTTTAAGCCCCAGTCCACCACAAGCCTTGAGGAAAGCGATAGTAAGCTTCATAACAGGGCTGACTCGATCGCTGAGCGCTGAGCACTGAGTACGTCCAACTCGCTCAGGCTCTTCAAGTGGGCGTAAGTACTGACTAACCTCATTGGGTTAGTCCCGGTAGTTGTCATTTCAGAGATGGGTTATTCGGCAGGCAATAAGCTGTGCATCTCGAAATTATGAGCAGAAGCTGCCCTCGCTAACAGCTTCATGGCATGTGAGCTAGTCCTATGTTCGTCGGCTCCGCTGCTGATCCGGAGACATATATAAGTGACCTCGGTGGCATGTTATATGAGCGTCACCCCCTGCTCTCTGCGCTGCGCTATGACACCTGGTCCCATCTCCGTATTCTCAAAGGTCTACGCGTTTGATCCCCGACCTCGTTTCCCACTTCGGATCGTCGCGAAACGATACTGGATTGGTGAACTCGGGCCAGAGGGGAATGATCATGATACCTTTTTCAGGACTCGGGAAGATTTCCGTACGCTCGTATTTATACACGGACTCGGTTGTCACAAGGAGCACTGGGAACCAACGGTCGAGCGGCTTTTCGAGCATGAACAAGCAAGTACAGCGACGTCTATTCGGTTCCGTGACATGTGGTCGCTCGACCTGCTAAATCACGGAGATTCTGCCATACTCAACGAAGAAGTCCTCCGTTGGGGATACGATATATGTAAGTTTCGCGTTTTTGAAGGTCATAAAGATTGATTTCATTCCCTTTTGAATGTACGTAGTTTCATGGGAAGACCATGCTCGAGGTGTCCATGCATTCTTAGCGGGGCTAGGTACTGGTGTGGACGTCGATTTCTCGAAGCGTAGATTGGCTCTTGTAGGCCATTCGATTGGGAGTTCTGTATTGTGAGTCGAGTGTTCATTCTTCATCACCTTGCATTGGTTACTCACTTTGGATCGCTCAAGGACGTTAACGCCCACATACTATCCATTGCTGAAAATTTCGTCGTTGCATCTGATTGAGCCGTACTTGGCAGGGGAGAAAGGCCTGAACTGGAGTTCACGCTTTGCTAAACTCTCGGCGACGCGGGAGGATACCTGGCCCAGTGGAGAGGCTGCATATCAGGCCCTGAGAGCACGAAGATCGTTTCTTGACTGGGACGACCGCATCCTAAAGATATTCGTTGTAAGTTCCACTTCGCCATCCTCGCTCTCACAGTTTGATGACTGGCACATTCGTGAACAGACTTATGGCCTTCCACCATTACCAACCGCAGAATACCCCGAGAAGACAGACGGCGTGACGCTCAAGTGCACAAGAAGACAGCAAGCTGTGGAGAATCGGCTTGTTTTTGATTTCGTGTCGAATTGGTAGGTGATAAATCAGTTAGGCTGCTTATATGGACTACAGGTCCGTTGGTGTTATACACAGGTACTTGCCTTACGTTTTGAAGGAAATTCCAACACACATCATGTTTGGTTCGAGCGTGGGTTTCTTGTGAGCGCGACACAATATAGTTTGTGCTACGACAATGACCTATTGACCACGACCTCACAGTCCGTACGATCTGCGGCAAGAGGCGCTTCATGTCGCTTCTGGGGGAATATCGAATTTCGCAAGCGCCACCACGGTACCTAAGGTAGGACATATGGTACCTTATTGGCCTCTGCAACTGTGAATCCTCGCTGATCAGAACTTGATCCTCAGATGTTGGAAACACACCCCAATGTTGTCGCGGATGTTATCTGGAAACAACTGAGCCAATCTCACGCGCGTTCTCACATGAATAATACTGTAGCGGCCAAGCTGTAGAGTGCTTGTGGCTATTGTAGAACATATGGTGCGTTGCTTCAAGTTGGTTTCCTTTGAGAACCCAGGAATTACTCACTCATCTAGATCGTTGAGCGACTTGGACGAATGGGGGACTCTATTGATACACTGGTCGGGGGGTCTGGTTTTCCGGTTCCGAGTCGTTCCCGGGTTGAAGCTTTTGATTCGATTGATGTATGAATAGTAAAATTGACATATACCCATTAGAATGACTGTTTTCCCCGCCTCGCAGAGTGAATGGCTCCGAGTCGCTTGCGACAACTATGAATGTCGACATAACGTGGCGCTCTAATAATATTAATGTTTCCCTGCAAATCTTCCGGACATAGTGCATAGTGCTGCATTCCCAGACCATAGAAGCCCGGACAATCGTGCTGTCTTCGGCGCAAAGAGATATGCACTCTGACACTTCGGTACTACGTTTAGGAAATTGGATCGCTCAGTTTTACAAGGACCCCCGATCACGACATCGACCGAAGCATTCATGTGAGTAGTAGTATATTGATCGTGTTGTCGCGTAGATAATGAAATGAAGTCTATGTTTATTGGTACACCAAAGATATCGAGAGACGGAACAAAAAGTATGGGCGACAGCAGCTGTGAAGCGCGTCGGCCCAGGGAACCCAAATAGTCACCCGAGGAGGTGGAGGGATGCTATATGAAATGGCAAGCCGTACAACAAGACGAAGAACCACGTAGACATGCAGTTCCGGCCAGGGGAGGGAGACCCACGTTAAACGAAATGAATGTGTCACGCACGAATGCGCAGATGCAAAGTTGACAGGGAGCCTGAGGGAGGTCATAGGAGCTCACCTGGATGCACATGTTGAGGGAAAGAGTGCACCGTACCAGGAACATCCTCCACCATTCTCCATGTACACGAATGGCCATGCAGCGGAACGGAGGAGTGATTGCCAGTGTCGAGCGTACGACCTGGGCATGCAGATGGGATGAGTGAGCCTGGAGATGAAGCAGTTGTACTAGGAGACCTCCAGAGCCACGTAGAATATCCTGCCGGAAATCCAATCAAGTACAGTGATACGACAAACGTATCAGGTCTAAGAAACGGACCACGTGGTCGTATAAGTGAGCGGGGGGCACCGAGGGCAGTCGGGAGCATCAATGCGATTGTAACGGAGACCAGAGAGGTGGGAGATGGCTCAGAGGGACCTGGACGGACAAGCGGCGTGCGCTGCGACTCGGAACGCGACCGCAGCTGGAGAGGAAAGTCAGAACCAGAACAACGTCACGACGTATCCGGGCCATCCATATCACGCACACGCACCGCGTCATCGTGAATGGATGAAAACGAACACTAGACAAGTAAGTCTGAGTCGGACCCCAGCCAGTAAATGAACTCACCGAATCAGACCTGTCATATACATACAGGAGATGCAGGGGAGTGTTCAAGAGTCACCACATGCAAGCACGAGGCTGCAGAAGAGTCGACGAGGCCAATATCAATATTGCGGCGGCACCATGTTCATAGTTGCTGCCAGTGTCGGCTATGCCTTCTCTCGAGATCCCTGATCGGCTAGGGACACGTACCAAGATTATTCTTTGAATGTCCTCTACCATTATCCACGACACTGGCACACGAACGACCACGCAGCGAAACGGACGAGCGATTGTCGAGCGCACGAACCAGGTATGCAAAAGGAAGGAGCAAACCTGGAGACGAAATGATCATACTACCGGGAGACCTCCAGAGCCACTAGCAGCATCATATGGGAGATGCGAACGAGGTATGCCGATGCAATGAACGTATCAAGCGAAGAAACGGGCAACGGACCAGTGGCATATGAGCAAGCAAGAAGCGTCAAGAGGCGTCGCGGGCAGTCTAGAGTGCTAGAGTGATGGCGACGGCGACCAGAGAGGTGGGAGATAAGGATTAATGTACAACGCAACGAGCGGCATACGCCGCGACTCAAAAGTTTCAAAACGAGTCGAAACGCACTCACTGGCACTAGCTAGATATGGAGGTCAGAACCAGCAATCCACGCGCAATGTCACAACGAACGTACCTGGGTCATCCATACCACCCTGGTGATTCTCTCCTGGTTTCCAATCATACGACTCAGAACCCGTAACAATACATTGGTGACAGAGAGTAGCAAGGTGAGAATTAGAATGATATCTGCATATATGAAGAGCAAACGTCGAACCTGAATAGTACCACTTGCGGTAGGACGTCAAAGGAGTCGACGATAACCGACGCAGCGTTATACATGCACCGAGCTCGCTTTCTTTTGCCATCAACATCTCCTCCGCTCATTCGGCCTTCGAGGCTTCACTTTACCCCTTCAGGTACTATTCAGGTCCACATATGACGGGCCGTCTCCCTTTCCCCGCATATAAGCCATATGAATGACATCATTCTACTAATTCTCAGCCCTGTCATATTGCTACCGTGTCTATCACCGCGCAGAACTGGTCCCCGATCGATCACTCCTTTACCTCTCCCGGTCCTCCTCTAAAGCCATCTGCACCTTTTCTCAGAGGACCCTCGCAAAGACAAACGTTCAGGCTACCTGAACCACACCATACAACATATATCGCACATCGGCGCCCAAAGCCCCGAAGCCATCTCATCCAAACACGACTAACGTCCATTTCCAGCACAATCATGACGTGAATCTTTTTTTAGTCTCGGCCGTCAATTAGTATGACGACGTACAAAATCAGCAGGTAGTAACCCATCGATGATGTTGCAACGTGGATTCCTCGCTGTCAACTTGTCAGACAAGCATACATCCACAATGATATCGAATGAGACCGCGGAACCCTCTCCCTCGAAGTCATGTACCATTCACAGGCATCCATACTTTCTTACAGGAAAGAAAAAATAAAAAGCATAATCTTCCAACAACATGAAAACGACCAACAAAAAGGGATCGTGCGAGTGTCACAACAATCGTATATATCTACGTGCGCGCAAGCCATTCCTCTGATGTTAAACATGAACGTCATTGAAAAAAGCAGACAAGAAAAAAAAGGATTCCATGTCGGCCGAACAAGACCCAAGCAATAACAATAAGCGTGACAGAAAAAAAAAGACGAAAACAGGAAAGAAGTAAAAAGTGCCAAGAGATATTAACCCAGCGTGTGTATTACTTCGTTGGAAACTGCATCGAACTAAACCCCGGATATGCACCATATTGCCCAGTCGATGAACCCAACGGACGCATGGGCTGAGGTTGTGCATATGCACCCCCGGCACTCGTGCCTGTCGAGAGCGTCGGACGAGGTTGAGGCGATCGACCTCCCGGACCCACGCTCACGTTGGATGCACCATGTGGATGAAAGAGTCCAGAGGCATTCTAAAGGAGGAACATATAAGCACCATCATTACAAGAACACACTAAAAATAGAGCAAAAGAAAGCACCCACGCACCGCGCTGATCGGGGACCGGCCGGACATCCGACTCGATAGTGAAGAGGATGAGGATGACCGGCTGGGCACATCTCCAATAGACAAGTAGCTCGGAGGATCGGAGTAAAATGATGTTGCCCCTGTCCCCGCTCCCACCGGACTCGGTCGATTGGCGACGCTCGCCGTCAACCCATCTCGGACGGTCGTCATCGTCATATAATCCGGTACCCGCTGCGATCCAGTGCGACTGGACGCACTCGTGCTCGTAGACGGTGGATCCGAGGGTTTGAGGGAGTGGCAATCCCCATACCCCGTTCGTGACCGTTGGTCACATTCAAGTCCCTGACACTGGGTCGGACAAGAACACGTGCCGCTCGGGCAATTACATCGGCCATGACAGCATCCGTCCGCCGAAGCCGGATCCTGAGACGAGCCCGGGTGGTTGGGCCGGGGATTGGGACTCGAATTGGAATTGGAATTCGCATTGTGGCTCGGATTCGGATTCTGAGTGAGAAATGCAGCCACCGGGTTCATCGACAGTTCATATGGGCTAAAGGTGGGCGTTCCCACAGCATTCGCCGCGGTGGGTGATCCGGAGATCTGTCTCAGCCACTCTTCAAATTCCCGCGTTTGAGAGTCCGAGGCAGAGTCGCTGGTCGGTGGCGCGGAACTTGGTGGCAGCGAGAGGATGGTGCAGTCAAGACAAAATGAGCACGATGCGGGGTTTGCGCATGCTGAGTATGCGCCACCCGGAGCGATCGGTGAATTGCTATGCTGGCTGCATCCCGGGCACCGACAGGAGTCGCCACAGGCACATGCGGAGGGGAAGACACCCGGAGAAGCCTGCCAGGCATCAAAGCCAGATTGCGTGCCTGGCAGAGGTGGCTGATGACGAACTGGCAACGCACGTGTGTCTCCTGTAGTAGGTTTGGTCTCGTAGTGATCTGGCGTGTGGACGTGGTCATAGGCTCGGCCATATGGGCTGAAATACATGTTTTCGTGCGTGTGGTGGCGACTACCGTGACTGTGGGGCATGCTAGAAGAGGGGTCATGGAGTGGCCCATCATTGCGGGGAGGGCGAGGGAGGACGGGTCGGAGTTCAGCGATGCGGGCTAGGACGTGGGAAGAGAGGGGCGGAGGAGGATCCTTGACACCATGCGACGACTCTGCATGATGGTGATGATGAGGGTGGTGTCTCTCCGGTCTAAGGACATCTTGGTGGTGGACAGAGGAGCGACGCCGGCCAGCAGGCTTGCGAGGCACGGCACAATCGCACTGTTCACCTTTGTTACATCTACAGCCGCTAGGAGACGTTTCACCTTGTGAAAAGTCAATACTGTAGATGGGGGTGGTCAAAGGATGGCGTGTCGAGCCTACCGCTATGGTCAGAGTCAACTGATCCGTCAGACACTGCGGGCAATATAGCGATCGCTTCCAAGTCTTCAGGGAGACCGTGTGGAAACGCAGCAATAGCCGGCAGTTTGGTTGCCCCTAAGAATCCCAACCCAACAAAATGAAAGAGTAACAGAAAGTGAACCAGACGAACATGCGAAAGGTCAACGAATTGCCCACCTTTTTGAGAGTGGGACGACTCCGAGAATAGGTTGGAAGACGGTTCTTGGACACCACAAAGACATTTGACGTGCACTTGCTTTGTTTTGCGGAGTTCTCTGCAGTGGTCGCATTGGGTGACCGGACGACCCTTTTTCTTGATTTCGAACAAGGGACGATCGGTGTGTTTACAGGCTGAGGACCGATGTCCCTTTATGCACGTTTCACTGCGGTGGCCCAACCCTTTTGGTGAGATGTGGAGGGAAGAGATCGATGAGGGGACCTACCACGCATATTTCTTATCGCTGACGAGAACCTGTGGGGGACGGAGTGGGTGGGTGAGCGCCGAAGGCGACGATGACGGCGTACCATTGTGAGAGGTTATTGTGGGGGAGATGGTAGGGAATGAGCACTGGCTTAGGCACGCCGAACGGGATGGTGGTCGGACACCGCCCGCGACGTCGAGCTACGAGCTATGAACTACTGACCATCGAGACAGTGGCTAGAGGGTATTTAAACACCATGCAAAAGCTGAAGAAAAAAAAATAAAAAGGACGGTGTTGACGATCGTTGACAGGGCCGGACAAGTCGCCTCCCTTTAATCGCACTGGATTTCGGGATTCTCAGCCACTGGACGCAAACAAGTGCAAATTAGATACGAAGAATGTGACAGAAGTGACTGTGACAGTGACATCTGGGTAACGAAGTGTGACAATGGAGTGATTGAGTGATTTCTGCCAAAGGACCGCTTCAGAGGACATGCCTTGATGCAGTGGTCTCAATTATCTGGCCGACTGATCCATGACAACACGCATGGGTACTTTGTCTACTTATGGCCCCCTTCTCGGTGGTCCCCTTTCCCATCCCCAATACTGTCATCTCATAGATATTAGTGTGGATATGAACGATGACAACCTGATCGCGCCTTCGCTTCCCTTTCATCGTCTTCTTTTACTCACATCCCATGCAAATGTAAACTTGAGTACACACTCTCTCGCCTAGATATTATTGCACCCTCTTCCTTTCTCTCCCACCCTGACCTATCTTCACGCCGAGGTGGCCTCGTGATGAAATAATCTGATAACATAAAACACATCAGCTTCCCCATTCCAACCGGTCCGACTGGTTGCGTTTTTCTGTAGAGAAGATCCATCTATCGGGATCCGCTCGCCTGCATTGTGATGCTCCCCTTCCTTTTGACGCAACGTTGCCACCTGCCCTGCTGTGCGTGACAGCATGTCAAGGCTATACCGCTACTGGCCGACGCTCCACCAGCGGCTCGTTGATATAGGAACTATTCCATACTCAGCACGGTCCGATGGCCTACATGTATAAACACGCGGCCACGCCCCACTTGCGCCTGCCACACCAGAACACGCCAGAACTAGCTACACACAAGCGCACGCACTTAAAGTTCCACTGCACGCACTCATCTAAAATTGTATAAAATCCCCAATCTGTTCCAGTCAGATGACAAACAAGCTACGACAACACGTCTAGGAATGGGAAAGTGGCTCTTCGTGGTCTCAAGGGTAATAAAGTGAAACGATGCGACGGCCATGGCATTTTCGTTGTGGAGGATGGTTGATTGCGTTTCCAGCATGTTTCACGACGCAGTCTCTCCCTCGCCTGTGCGCTGCTGTCTTCTTGCTTTCTTGGCCGCATTGGCTGCTGCTGCTTTCGCCTTTTTGGCCTCTGCGCGTGCTACCTTTTCCTCCTCTTCCTTTCGCTTTGCTTCTTCCTCTGCTTTCCGCTTTTCCTCCTCTGCCTTAGCCTTGATCTCTGCTGCGGAGTTGCCACCCTTGTTCTTCTTTTTCGCTTCACGCGCCTCTTTCTCCTCCTGTTTGATCCTCTTGATTCGGGGATCCAAACTCAGCGTGAGATCGACTAGGCTGCGCAACCGGGCAGTATCTTCCTTTTTCCGTCGGGCGCGTTCGGACTTGTTCTTCTTTTCCGTGTACCGCTTATCATCACGGCTGTATCCCAACCCCGTCTGTCAACCTCTGGCAGAAAACAGGGAAAAAGGAAACCACGACCAACCTATCGCTTCCCTCGTTCACCTCCTTGTCCAAATACTCAAACGACCGCCAACTATCAAAGTTGTACCAAAAGTCGTAAAACGCTTCCACCTTGTCCTTGGGATCATCAAACGACCCCAACAACGGCACGGGCGTCTTCTTGCTAAATCGTGCTTCCATCTCGTACACCGGCGTCCACGACTTGAAAAAGAAATCGACATCGTTGGCCTTGCTGCCCTTGAAATCCGCCGCGGTCGGCACATCTTCTTCGAGCGCGAGGTAATAGGGATCTACGGAATCAAATTGTCGGCGTCGCTCGAGGTGTGTAAGCACCTCATGTGCTTTTTGTATACATTTGAAAAAGGCATCGTCGTTGGTCGTGTGAGATTGACCGGCTTTCTTGTCGGGATGGTGTTTGAGCACCTTTTTGCGATCTATATGGACAGGCACACCGAATCAGCGCGGACGGGTGAAGAGTGCGTGGGGAAGAAAGATAAAATCAGGATCGGGCAGGGCGAGGGGTGTGCAAATGCGTACGGGCAATTTTGATTTGTTCCGGCGTGGCGTTGTAGCGCAGACGAGAGAGCCCAAGAACCTGGTAGTGATCTTGTTTCTACGAACACACGCTGTCAGTACCGATCTGGGAACAAGATATGAAGCAACAAGGCCATGTTGTATCGAAAAACGGCGACTACTGAACGGGAAACGGGGAAGGGAAAGTAAATAAAGCGCAAGGCGAAACCAGGAGCGAACAAGCCCGAGGGGAAAACGGAAGCAACGACGGACCTTCCACTCCTTGGGATCGAGCAGCGACAACTCTGGTGACTCCCCTTCATCACCAACCCCAAGATCATCTTCACCATTCAGTCCGTCCGCACGGAGCGCTTCGATGCGCAGCCGGTCTTGCTCGATCAGCTTGTCATATGCATCAAAGGAGAGGTTTTGTAGCGCACGGCGCACGTGTGCGAGGTAGGCGGATCCAGCGGGGATGAGTTTGCGTTGGACGACAGCTGGGGTGAAGGCGTCCTGGCGTGAACGGCATGGCACTAAACGATGTGGACTTACGAGCAAGGCTCTGGGCAGCCGGCGAGTCGGATGCAGCCCAGTTTTGAGGAAGTGAGGGCAGGACGGTGACGCTTGCCATCGCTGAAAGAGAAGAAATTAGTTGGGCCTTGCACTCTCTTTTTTTTTTTTTGGCTGGTCGTTTCCAGTACACCGCACGCCTATCAGCAGGTCACGTGGTTCTAGCATTGAGCTGGAAGTATGCCACCTGATTTTGATTACGACTACTACTGTAATGTGGTTCGAAGGGTCATTTCCACGGAGATCAGATTATTTCGTCCTTCTCCATCGATCGGTGATTAGACCAGCAGCTCTTTACGCCCAAGGGGTATAGCACAATTTGAGGACAGGAAGCCATCTTGATCTAAACACAGGCTATGCCTCTTTCGCCGAGGCACTTGATCCCCGTCCGAAGACCAAATTATTGATCGACTTGAAACACCCTCCTCCGCGGTGCCCGATACCTTACAGAGACCATGGATATGAGTTCATAAGCCCGTAATAACCAACACCAGGTTATCATCTCCTTAGGTGTCGCACGCGCATAGTATTACACGCTATAGTGCAGCATGTACAGTAGAAACACAAAAACCTACTGTTGGTTTAGTTTTCATTACTTCTTCCCCCTCCGTCTCTCCCCAAACCCTTTCGCCGGCCGGCCCGGGCCATGCACCTTATCCTGACCAGCTACCCCCGGGTCCGGGTCCGGCTCAGATGCAGGTCCAAGTGGATCGCGCACGATAACCACACCGCCCGAACTCGAACCCCTCAGCTTCTCCTTCTCACCAAATATCCGACTACGCGCTTCTTGGTACTGCGCCTCGCGCTCAGCGAGAGTACCCCTCGGCCCCGGGGACGTCCCTCCCTCACCTGAACCTGAGCCCGAGGTAGGTCCAGGGGAAGGCGAGGTGAGCGGGACCGACGATGCTACCCCAGCATTACTGGCAGTGGTATTCGGGGACGGTCGTTTTAGAATACGAAGCATCGGTTGGAATGCAGCAGGCGGCGGTGGAGGTAAACTCTGACTCGTACTCGCAGATGCAACGATGAACTCGGGCATCGGTGCTCTCTTGTTACTGAGTCAGATTAGATTACCGCGCAAGCATGTAGCGCATGTGCGGACGAGTGCGGCAAGGAAAAATAACACCACACGTGAAGACGTCCAATGAAAACGCCATGCGAACTGGAAGATCAGCACGAACGCATAGGGCGTCGAGGACGATGGGGCTCACGCTTCCTCCCATATTTTGTTACTATCTTCTTCAGCTTCCCCCTCTCTCATTCCCGGGGGACGCAGACCCGCCAGAGCTGTACCATTGTTCCTGGTCCCAATCGCCTGCGCCTTCTCATCCTTTTCCTTCTCCTCGTCTATATCCCTATCTTGCTCCTCGTTGTCATCGTCGTCGTCGTCGTCCCAATCGTCACGGACGACCTTGACCTTAGCCGCCTGCTTCAAATTCGGCGTCCGCTTCACAAACGCCGACCCCGCTCGTCCACTGCCCTACAAAGCCCGCAACGGGCGCATTCGAGCCGACCAGACATGTATAGACGTAAGCGATGGGCGCCTCTCGCACAAACGGAGACAACTTGGGCCCTTACCGGCGGATCCTGATCCCATACGTCACTCACGCTCGTCTTCGCCATCGGGGCACGTTTAGACTCTCCAGCGATCTCCGCTCAAGTCTTCACGAGGCCAGTGACAGAAATCTGGTACGACGCGCGGGTCGATGGGGTATGAGCGAAACAGGATGAGCACTGTGGCATTTGCAGATACAAAAAAGGTCACGTTCGCTGAGTTTGAAGTGTAGATGTTGTTGCATTCCAAAGCTCCGGATAGAAGGGCCAATACAAATACATTTACTAGAAACCCTCGACCCCTTTATTCAGGCTGTCCCAGCAAGCTGGGCAACTTCATACAAGTACATCCCGAGCACCTTGGTCTGACAAAAACTGACATTAAAAACTGATCAGGATCACAAACACGCCACACGCACCCCTTCAATAAAGTTGGACACGTCCAACTTTTCGTTCGTCGAGCTACATCAGTCACAACAGGCCTGTGTGAGCGACCACGACGAGGACGGAAAAGCACGTACTGTGCCCCATCATCTGCTCGACCCATAGGGAGCAATAACACATTCACCCCCAATTTCTCCGCAAATGTAAGCGTCACAGGGATCGACCCTCCCTCGCGTGTATAATCCGGCGACTTGTTCCAAACCGCCTAGTTCAGCCCCAGTTGCTCAGTTCCCAGCTCCTCCAAAACGTGGGAGAGAAAGACGAATAACGGTCACATGCCAACGTACCTCGATGGCTTTACGGGCCGCTTCAAAGTTCCAGTGGTTGACGTCCGCAACCCAGGGCTTGCCTCCGTGGAGATACTCGACATCCATCTTGTTCTTGCTGTTCAGCTTGGCGAATTCGGATTCGATGTAGGCTGTCACGAGCGGGATGACAGAATCAGGCGTCTGTGGCGGGACGAGGCTGCATCGAAACCGAAATGAAAAAAAGGTTTAGTGGATCACGAACACGATCGATCGGTGGCACGTCTTCTTTCACGTGGCATCGCAGGTACGCACCGAAGGCTAAACTTGCCGGCCACTTTGGAGGGAATGACAGTCTTGGCACCCGGTTCGGAGAAGGCGCCTTGGATACCATGGAGGGAGAGCGACGGGTTACGCATGCGGCCCATGATCACAGTCTCCTTGTGATCTGACAGTGCGATCTGAGCATCAGTAAGCACGGCCCTCGAGCGTTTGGAAGAAATAGGGAATGTCATACCGATGCACCAGCTGCCTCTGCGACGTCCGCGATGGAATAGTCCATCTTGGTGTACAATTTGCTGAAAATATGAAATCGTAAACACGTCCAAGACCCATGCACCTTACATAATGCGAACAAAAGGTAAAGGACGACGTACATTTCGTCATCGTCTGGTGGTGGCACCATCGCTTCGATACCGGGAATGAGAATGTGACCATTGTGATCAACAAGTTTGCTCATGAGCTTGATAAGATCCGTCATCGGCTCGTGGACCATACGTCCAAACAACCCAGAGTGCAGATCTTGACCAGGACCCGACACGTTGATGGCAAAGTAGGCGATCCCACGAAGACCGTAGGTCAACGCAGGCGTGCGGGTGTTTAGCCAGTAGTTGTCCGACTGTGATGTGTCATCAAAGAATACATACATGTAGCAGGGAAAGTATAGTGAGTAGAAAGGGGGATAGGGGAAGGAAGTGTAAAAAGACAACGCACGATGCAAACACAGTCGATGCCCTTGAACCACTCGCCCTCGGCCACCTCCTTCTCGATGAGCTCATCCAAACCCTCACTCCCGCTCTCCTCCATACCTTCAAAACAGAACCGGAGGTTCACGGGGAGGTCGAGGCGTTGTGCCTGATGTGCTTCCAGCACGTTCAGCCAGCCCATGATAGGCCCCTTGTCATCCGTCGACCCCCGACCATACAGCTTTCCGTCCTTCTCGACGAGCGTAAACGGATCCGTCGCCCATCCGTCCGATTGCAGTGCCTAGTGGCAATCACACTTAGCGCATCGTCCTCTTCATATACGTACATAGCCGGACTGGCAAGGCCCGGAAGTAGAGATAGAACTCACGGGTTGTACGTCATAGTGTCCATAGATGAGCACGGTCTTCTTCTTTGGGTCATCCCCCAACTTTCCGAGGATGGCAGGGGGCAGATCCAGGCGCTGACCTTGCAACGTTTGTTGTCCGAGATCTCTGACGACCGTCGTCACGCCGAGTGCCTTGAGTTGCTTCTCGAGCCAATGACCCATCGCGATCGTCTCGCTGCGATAGGCCGCATCGCCGCTGACACTAAAAGGCACAGAGCGATCAAAACCAGATCACAAATACTTGAGAGATTGAGTACCTCTTTATCTGGACGGCGTCGGAAAGGCGTTGGATGAACTTGTCTGCGTGCTCGCTGACGTATTTCAGGAAATCGGGGTGGGTGGTCATGATGTACGATTCGAGAGTGTGAGGGTACACAGGTCAAGGGTTCACAAGGTGCTTACTTTTGAATCCGGAAGCGGCTTCTTATCTGTGGGAGTGTGCTACATACTTACAACAAGATAGTAATGAAGTTGGTCATAGTGCAAGTCACTCTGACAATGGTACTAGTAGACTAAAGTACCTATGGGACGACGAGCAAGAAACTTGTCCAGCTTTTCTGGTCGAGCCGCATCATTTACACTGGGTCCCCAGACGTTGCCCGCGTAACTTGAAGGGGCTTAGGTTTCATCATATAGTTTACCTCGATCTAGAAAAAGTGGAGTGTGATAGGTATCGCTGAATCCCACATTCAGCGTGTCTCCAGGAATCAATTTGCCGATCAGTCGTTGTCTCCCGCCCACCTGTTTGGCAGGGGAGACGGTCTGGTCACCAGACTAACTTGAAGTAGTTGGTAGACTGAAATGACATGGTTGTGGCAAATCTTTGACCGGGAGAAATGGCGAGAAATGGCGTCCATGAGCGTCGGTGGCATCACGGTACCATGGTACTAGCCTGTCCATATACAATAACATCACTTTGTCCTCGAACTCATCATTCGGCCTGCTACAAAGACAATGGAGAATGTTATTCCCCTCTGGATCTCCATAGTATGATATAAGGTGATCGGAGTAGGGCTCGGTGACCTGTGCCAAATGACTTCAGGCGACGGAAAAGCAGTCATTCTCGATTGCAAGTCGCAACGGTGTTTCTCCTGAAGAGGCGGGGGCATGTACATCGGAACCCTTCTCCACGAAAAATGAAACCACCTCCGAGATGTTTTCGGGTGGAGAGATGATCATGATGTAGTAGAGTTTCAGTAAGCAATGCAATGCATTGTAGCCGCCGATCATCGTCTGGGGTTGGGTCCCCTGGGAAGTTCCAAAAGCCCTTTGCAGTAGTTGATGGGTCTACAGGCGGCTCGACACCAAAGTGGTCGAAGGAACAGGTCAAGAATATCTGACTTGAAGTGACAGCTCAACCAACAGCAGAAGGATACTCTTGATTGACTTGTCGCCGAATAGAAACATTCGACTCGAGAAGAGGTGAAGCGCATAGTATCCATGAGCATCCTGAGCGTTAGCGTCAGCGCCATTTCCGAGTCTCGGCAGCATGCAAAATAGTTTTCTTCGTAGCCGCTTACGAGAAGGCCGGACGCAACGCATAGAGGACCGCATCCGGGAAACCACATTGAGCCAGCCACCGAGCAAACTCCAGGCATGATTGCAAGATGGAAAGACAAAATATCCCAGATGAGTCCGGTGCCATAGGATCACATCCAGCGGCTACCAGCATACGAGCAATCTTGAATGTGTTGTCGTGTACCCAGTTGAGGTGCTACAGATTGTACCCAGAGAGATCCTGGAAATAATACTATAGGTGCAAGCACTCTTCCTTTCAGTACTCAACCACCTATCCGTATTCACTGCGTTGACACTTAAGGCCGGTGTAGTAAACTTCCCAAAATGCGCGATACTGTTCTTGGTGTTCTCGTGGATGGGTGTGCGAACCGCAGTAGGGTCTTACTACTCTGTACAGGTACCAACCTCGACTTCTCACATACCCAGTCGCCGCGTGTTAGACCGAACCTTCACCGATCATCACTCACTGCCAGTGATCTGTAGAAACTAGAAATATACACCACAAACATTACGGTGACAAGCGAATCATGCCATCAGCCGGCGTTCGTCCCGTCAGAATCACCGCCCGGAGCTATCAAGAGAACCAACTACGACGTTCATTCCACCTTCATACACATGCGCTTCACGACACGTCCATCCTATCGCCCCCAGTACCGTTCTTCACCACACCAGGACCGGACGAGACGACACTCGGTAACGACAGGTGTTCCTCGTCGATCACGATATCTGCAACGAGCTCTGGCGGGAGCTGCGATAAAAATTCTCTATTGGCCGCTTTGACGTCGTCCTGGTGGACAAGGCCACATCAACCAACGAAACGCTAAACCCGGCACAAGGGTCTCACCTTAATATCATCCATCCAGGGAAGGACTGGCGCTGGGCCTTCTTCACTCACCCGCGAGTAAAATAGCAGGTACGGCCCAGCCCCGAGATGAAGCCCCGCTTGGTCGTTGAGAACCACGTCTTCAGGGACCTGGAAAGGGTGTCAGGGTAAGTGGTTGTGGTTCGCGCCGACGAGAGCTTCGATCACCTTTTCGATCAACGAGTCCGCAATCTTCCACCAGCAAGACTTGTCGTGCACGTAAGAATAGAGGTGCTTCCTACCATATAGACCGTCGTGCACGAACACCACCCGCAGATCATACTACAGTACGGACAAGTTTAGCGTACCATGTTCTAAAGACCACAAATTTGAACTTACCTTGAATTGTTGCAACTCTTCACATTCGAGAAGCGTCTCGGCCTGAGTACGCAATGTGTCTACCCTCTCGTCGGTAGCTGTAGACAGCAGCATCATCACCGATCCAGAAGCTTGGAAGAACAGTCCAAACCCTTGATCCCCTCTTCAATAGTAGTCAAAATACTCTTCAGTTTCCGCGTCGTTGTCTGAATCGAAGTGCCACGCTCCATGTCATCCATGGCATCCGCCACGTTCTCAAAGTAGAAGATGGTAGACCGCAAGTCCTTCAACGTATCCTTATTCTACCACCACATGACATCCAACCGATCAGAATACGTAGACCCTATCGTGGGCGACAACTTACATCGAAATGGGTCAACGTATTCTTGTGGGACACCAGCTGCTGCGCCTCTTCCAACATTTCCAGTCTTTGTTCACGTTTCGCTTGCGCAAGTTCGACGTTCTCTCTCAAGAACTGGTCGAGGTATATCGACTTGGGGTACGTGAATGGTTTTCTGTCTGACCCGCCGCTACTGGTGGAGGTACTTGGAGTTGAGGACGAGCGAACGAGCTCGAAGGCGACCATTTCAGAGGGTTCGAATATGACACATTGCTTGCCTGGCTCGGATTGAGGCTTGGATAATTGTGCAGACAACCGCCCGATGAGATCGTTTGATTCCCCGCCATTGACGTCGATCGGGACGATGGAGGTTTCTTGAAGGAGTTCGCCGGGTTCGCTGATACCACTACCATACTGGAAGTGTAGCAACCGCGGTCTAAAGAGCAAACATAAGAAACCCGTCTGTGCGCAGAGAACAAGGGATCACTTGGGAAGGGGTTGCCCACTGTGCGCAAACTGTTCTACGAAGGCTTTTTCGAGGGTAGCTGATAGCCTGGCGAAGAATTCTGAAAATCTCCATCAGCTACTATCCCCCTAAACATGACGCAAGGCACGCACTGCGCGAGAGTTCCCCGGGAGGTTGAGCAGGCCGATCCCAGGACTCGATATTGAACGCAGGGAGTCGTTTATCCACGTTGAGATCGCACAGCCGAGCGAGATCCATGTGCGTAAAAATCTCGCTGAGAGCCCACAATGTAAAATCTGCACATTATCGTCTGAGTCGCTTCCTGCGCTTGTTCGTGATCTGCACGCGTACCTGGGCCACTCATTGGTGGAGCTACTTCTTCCTCGTTTGTTGGAATGGGTGGACGCCAGGACGCCATACGCTCTCTTACTTGAGGTACATAGAACAACCCCTGGAGGATGCTCGCAGCATACACCATCGTATGCATCGAAGGTCGTAGCACGACAGGGCTGATGCACGTTCAGCAAGATCCACAGATCCACAAATCCACAATAGGACTGACCATCCATCTCTCCGTAACTGCTGCTCAACGGGGAACGGCTCGAGCGCATCCGAGTCCCCCATCGTCTCCAAGCTCGCCTCGATTGCGCGATTCAAGTTCTGCAAGTAATTCGCATCGTTGCTCTCGTTTTGCTAACACGATCCCGTCAACAACACCACGTCGAGTCTCCAAAGGAAACGCCTCACATGCGACGGGACGATCGCCCAGTTCGGATCCGGCGGGCGCTCGCTCGGACCAAAGACGGGCCGCTCGGGCTGCGACTGCCCTTCCATGTGGTTCGATGCCTGGTTCTGGCCCTGGGACGGCGCGTATAGCTGGGAGAGAGTCTGCGCCTGCAACTGCGCCTGCGCATGCGTATACGATGGCGCATACACCTGCATCTGAGACTGTGACATGTTCATCGACTCCTGCATCGCACGCTGTAGATCCGGGTCGTCGTCGAGCGTCAGATCAATGACGGGCGTGCTCGGTCGTCCGACGCACCCCGACGTCTGAGTGGATGGTGTCTGCGTCTGCGTCTGCGTCTGCGTCTGCGGCCCCGCCGCCGACCAGCTCGATGCACTGCTGCCCGCACCTTGAATGGCGGGCCATCCTTGGCTCTGGATCTGACCCGGCCCAGGCGCGTGCCCGATGAGTTCCTCCCCGCGTTCGCCCTCGACGAGCGCCCCGGCTGCCTTGTCCACGTTCCCGTCATACTTTCTCAAAATTCGTCGTGCCACCTCGCGGTCGAAACCCTCACCCATGAGCCCGGTCAACATGTCGACCGTCTCTTCCTCCCTGATCTCGTCGGGTAGCATGTGCATCTTTGCGTTGTTGTCGTCGTCCTGTTTGGCGTTTGGAGCGTGTTGGATCGGGTTTTCGCTTTGGTTTGCGTTTGCGTTGGGGTCGCTGAGGGCTTGGACCTCTTTGCGATGCTTCTTCTTAGTCTTGTCCTTCTTTTGTGTCGAGATGTCGTCCACAACTTGAAAGTCGTCGTCGGACGTGTCTGTGAAATGCAACGAATTATCGCCGCCGACCTCCTTGTCTTTGTCTTTATCCTTGTCGTGAACGATCCAACTCCGAATCCGACTCAGTCGTCGTCCAACTTGTCCGTGGCGACTCCCCAGCGGCGACAGTGGCAATGATGGGTGAAGATGGGAATCGACTTGTTGCGCCACAGACGACAACAGATCGCGTAGGACGCCTCCGGTGCCTTTCATTCCAGGGCCGCTACCCATCATACTAGTGGGCGTCAATTTGCCAGGTGTTATCGAACTCTCACTGCTGGGATTTTCATGACCCAGGTACCGCCCTCGAGGCCCAGCCTCCCAGCTGAGGCTTGACCCTCGACCACAAACTTCCCACACCCATTAATCGGTCCGATGGCCGCATCCCACTAGTCTGTTTTCATCTGCAGCATTTTGCAGGTGCTCGACGATTCGCAGCTACCCGTGACACTTTCAATGTCGGCAGCTCGGTGTCTTCTCTGGCATATCGGCAAGAGGAGGGGACCATGTGCATTGCGACTGGCCTGACATGTCCATAGTTATCTAGCCGTGTAGTGTCAAGTATTGTAGTCCAATCCATCATATTATGCTGCCATCTCCTTCAGTTTTCATTCCCTGGATGGCTTGAAGTTCTGCGAGCGAACACTCAAAAATTTTGCTCCAGATAGTGACACCCATGACTGGCAACTAGACATGATCACGTGTATGTGTCAAATAGCATACAGTACACAGTGACTTAGTACTTACTCGGTTGGTTGGTGAAGCGTTGCTGAATGGTGGCAGTAATGGATCAAGAGATATATTCGAACTCAGACGACTGAGTTCGTATAAGTAGAACAATGCGTGTGAGCTATATACTATATAAGGTATACTACACTACTTCGTTCAACACTCCCCCTTGCTAAGCGTGAGTACTACACGCAAGCATTAGAGTAGTGATATGTATGACACATGTACTAGTTCCAGCTAGTAGCGTGTTTGAATATCAGACCTAGTTGAGATCTACACTGCT